>JAVLUX010000023.1:31860000-31907500 GCA_032164185.1 Moxostoma hubbsi | reverse complement strand
CAAACACAATATGGTCAAAGTTCGTCTCTAGAAACAAGGTCTCACTTAATACATATTAAGCACTATAGCCTTGTCTAACAGTGAAATATGCTGATCTTGTCTTTGTGCAGCAGTCTATTTTGATATGTCTTATTTCTTAACTACATTTTGTTTGACTTGTTTGGCCACTATGACGTTGCTGTCTTTTTTATTTAAACCTGATCTATCAGAATAGTATTTACTCATTCTGGAGTATGTTTGTCCAGTCTGTACTGTACCTTTTTGCTGTTCAAACACACCTTTGTTTCAATCTCTCTTGTTTGTGATATGTAATGAAATATGATATGTTGTTTAAGCAATCCTATTACAAAAGACTTATGAGATCACATATAATGTTTAAGTGTTTTGGCTTTACTTTCAAAACAGTGTAGGCTATATTTTTATATTATTCCTGTGCAATTCCTTGCCCCTTATACTTCCATTGTATGTGCATTACTGTAAATACAAGTTGAAATGATTGTCTGTGGAAATCGACAGCATGCCACTGATGGTTTTGCTAACCTACAGCTTAACTTATATTGAACCTTGAACTTTCCTTTAAATGTGTGTACAAAACATTTCTGCATATAATTTTAAGTAGGGGCCAGTGGTAGCTCAGCGGTTAAGGCTTTGGGTTACTGACCTTAAGATCAGGGGTTCAAGCCCTAGCACCATCAAGATACCACTATTGGGCCCTTGAGCAAGGCCCTTGACCCTGTCTCCTCCAGGGGCACTGTTTCATGGCTGACCCTGCGCTCTGACCCCAGCTTAGTTGGGATATGTGAAAAAACTGCATTTCATTGGCTCTGTACCTGTTCTCTGCACAATGACAATAAAGTTGAATCTTAATCTTAAGTAATTATAGGGGTGTAACAATCCATCGATCCAATAACCAACAATGCAATGTCATCAATACAACGTGTAAACATCAAAGTATAATTTTTTAAGATGCACCTTTATTTTAACACTGTAATGCCGGCCATTTCCGTATGCATGATAGTAATTGTTTATTGCTTTATAGCACTGGCCTTATGCGCAAGAATGCTCAGATGCTTGCTTTATGTTCTTGCTCTGTTTGTGCAGCACACGGAAATTAATACTGAAGAAACATCACCTGACACTTGGAAAGAAGCTGTAGAACAAGAGCAAAAATGATTTTGGATTCATTACATATTGCACCGCTCTCTTTGAACATAGTTATATACACTGTAAATGAGCAACACAACAAAACTAAAACGATCCCGTTCTAATCATGGCACAGACACGGTGTAAATAATTGATTTATTATGCAGATTAGACAGCTTCTTTTTTTATTGAGAGCATTCAGGAGAGTGCAGAACATTGTGCGGAGCATCACTGAGCTTGCGTCGAAATGCAGGTCTCAAGCAGTGTTAACCTGCAGTGATTAAGAGCAGTCATTGTAATGGGAGAGTTTGTTGTGTTGCTCGATTTCTGTGTACAATTTATTAAAAATTTAATAACAGTTTTGTTTTGTCATGTTAATAAGTAGGCCAATGTGAATTAGATTTTTACAAAACAGCAATAACATAATTCAGCTTAACTGTTAAAATTTGTTTTGGAGGTGTAGCCAACATAAAGTATATGGCATGAATAGCATATTTCAGGAATCACCGTCATTGTTATTGCCTCTGCTCTATGACCCATTTGCCACGCGGCTGGTATTGGTAGATTTTCACGAATCACACAAACTGCAACCACTGAGTCCACAAATGATCTAACGATGATCTTACATGAACAAGATCACCATTGAAGCTCTAACAGGATGAATGGTCTCCTGTCTAGTCACCTAAGGGCTTACTGAACACAGTAACTTGGTCGATTTAAATCAGCTGTTAATAAGTTTGAATATTGAATATGCCATATTTTTTACTGTACGTGGACTAATAATTTAAGCAGTAATTTTGCAATAATTCAATTTATTCTATACATAGATATCAATTTAAAATAATTTTTATTTGCCTTACATTAACAAACATTATTTCAATATAAAATGCAATACAATATAATGCTTAAAAGAAACCGGAGCGCATCTCATATCCACAATTGCATTTGCTACTCCGAAGAACCACACGGTTGCTTTGTGACGTCATGGTATTTTCATATTTTAATCAATATTAATAATTGCGATTTACAATATCAAGAGCAATAATCGTCAATTAGGATTTTTGCTATAATCGTGCAGCCCTAATAATAATAATATATTATAAATACTTATTCAAATTCTGGTTAAAAAAAAAAAAAAGCACCTCCAGTGCCATTCTAGATGCATATTGTAAGTGAACCAAACTTTTGAGCATCTACACCTAAGATGTTGTTCATGAGTAGCGTTCAAATATTGTTCTTGGTGTGAAGGCTAACAGGCACGTGCATTTGTAAACAGAGCAGCGCCACTCACTAATGCGCTGGAGCTGCGCGTGCACTTTATATATTTACTTATAAAAAAGCCTTTTGTGATTCACAGAGTTATTACACGTCTTCAAGTGGCTTTGAATAAAATGCATGAGTCATATGAACTACTTTAATGGTGTTTTAATGGTTCTTTTATGTCATTTTTGGAGCTTGACACCATATCGGATTTGGATCCGGCTCGTCGGACCGATACCCGATCCGTCTAGAAGCTTCAGTACCTGAGACAATACCGATCCAGGTATCGAATCGGTGCATCCCTAGTCCTCATAATGCCAAATGCAATGTCTGATTTCACCAGTAAATGTATACCTTAGCAAACATTATTTTACCGGATAAGCATGCACATATTTTTGAAAAGAATAGTTTAGAAACATGTTGACAATACTATTTTAAAACCTACAATATTAATTTAAAATACTTAAAATTGATGTAATCAATGACAGAATACAATAGGGCTGTCACATAAAAATTAGAAATTGAAATATTTGTCGACTTTAAGAAAAAACGCACATTAGAATGCTAAAACTGCATTCGAATTTTGGATGTGTGCCAGGCAATGACGATGACTTCAGATCGATCGCTACAGTGCAACAAATAGAAAGCATTAAGTTAATAGAAAGCATGTGTCTCAATATGCTTTTTAATTCTCTTTTTATTTAGACACAGCATCTAAAAAAAACAGCACTCCTTCATGAGACACTGAATATTAAAAAGAAAATCAAAGTGAAACAAAGATGTACGTCTAGCGAGTGTTTTACATAGAAAAACAAATGGATGGTTGCAAAAGCCTTTGGAGTACACAGCCCCTTACAGTTGGTGGAGGTACTTGCCCATTGTGTCTTATAAGCGTTTTTCAGATTAAGTGATGAGTTTTTTAAATGCTTTATCAGGAAAGATGTTCAACTTGGAAATGTGTCTCAAGATCCTTGTGTTCGGTTCCATTCTGTTGTTTTATCTGTTTGAACAATCCCTGGCCTGGGCTCATAGTCTGAGTTGCTTTACCATCATGTTTAGCCGAATTACCACTGCTATCTGTGGATATTGCTATGCTACTTACAACTGTACTGAATAATAATCAATGTGGTATTTCACTGTTATTATAAAGCTTGAGTCTGGTGTAGTATTTATACTGTGGCATCAGTGCAATGTGAACTGCCTATTGAAGCATCTACCCCCCTCATTTTACTATTTAGGCCTACTTAACATTTGAAAATATGGACCAAATAAAACTTTGTATTTATTTATTTTATGCACATTAGTTGAAAATGAAAAACCTTTTTTTTTTAAACAGCCAGGAATGTTATTTGTAATCATACATGTTATATGGTTTTTGTTTTGAATGTGCTTCTTGTGGACCAAGGAAACAATGTCAATTTAAAAATCAGACGACTTTAAAATTTAATAATTAATAATAATAATTAATATTATTCGAATTTTGAAAACATTTAAGGTAAAAATTTTTTTTTTAAAGTTTTACAAGTAAAGGATATGCCCTGAAAGTAATAATAATACATTTAAACTTAACTTTTCATGATTCAGGCATTGTTCCAAATTTTGTGAGTATAGAATTGTGAATTCAGTACCGTGAATCAAATCTAAATCCTTATGCCCTTTTATCGTTTCTGTAAAAAAATAAAACAACATTTTTAATGTAATTTTTTCATTAAAATTACATTTTACAGATTAATCACAGAAATACTCAAAAGATTAATTGATTATCAAAATAATCATTAGTTGCAGCTCTTCTGGGAACATTAATAGATTGTACACACGCTGGGATGAAGGGGATAGAGATATGCAAGGATGGTTGTGGAAAACTTAAAAAAAAACAAAAGCTAATGGTCTAGATTAAGGCACACTTTCCAGAATATTTACTCTATAATAATAATAGTATTAGTTACGTGTACATGTACAATAGTATGTAATAGTACATAATGCATATAGAACATTAAAGGTGCTATATGTAATATTTTTTACATTAATATTATTATCTGTACTACTAAATCATCATACAAAAACCACCATGACCAGAGGCATAGTAAAACAAGAATAAATATTGGAGACATTTCCAGTTTCACTCGTTCCAGTTGCGTGTCCTCATTCTGGTAACCCGCATGAGCTTCGAGTCAGGGGCGGGGCAGACAACTCTCCAATATTTTGAATTTGGACTTCAGTACCCATTTCAGTCTCTTGTTGTCAATTTTACATATAACAGTTATATGTAAACTTTAAGTTTAAGAAAAATGACCTAATTAATGATATTGTAAATTTGATTTTCCAATTGTCTGTAACTCATCTGTTGGCTATTATTTCCTGAAAAGTCCACAAAAGTTTGCGTTAGACTACAGGCTAACAAGGATTTACACTTTTAACTTACTCTATGTCCTACCTTTCCTTTGTGGTTCATAGATGCTGGATCTTAGTTTCAAATGAAGATGTGTTCTCCCTGATTTTAATCCCTTACAAATTGGTCATGGCAGAAATTTTTCCAGACTTTTCAAAGTGATAAAGGTTATAGTGTATTTTACCATCTATAAAACTGCCAGTAAAAATAACCCCAGGTTACAGTAACACTACAGGTAAAACTACACTGTCTGTTATTGTTTTTCAAGTGTCTGAAGGGAATGTTGTTCAAGAGAAGACACAAGAAAATGTCAGACGTGCTTCACTTCAGATGATTTGCAGATAATACTGGCTGTTGCATTTGGACTGAAGCATGTTTTTCTCAAACAATGTTTTCAAGTGTTTATTCATCCATAGAGAAGAAAAATGTTGTTTTGTTTTCGGTTAAGAAAATGAAAAAATTAGCATACACAAGCCTGTAATTTTGTCCAAAATTGTGTTTCCTATTCCATAACAGATACTGTTTTTCTTTTATCAGACTTAATTATTAAGGAATCACTTTGATTATAGGACTATCTGAAGCCAAACCAGGCCAGTTTGTTTCCTAATCTCAAACATCATTAGAACAAGACATTTATTACAATAATACACATGACTGAAGGTCCAGACTCTTATTCTGCATTGTAGCCTACTTGCCCTTGTGTTTATCATAGTTAAGACCATGGATGGCTTGTGGTTAGCGAGGTAGTCTTTCTTAAAAAAAAAAATTTTTTTAATTTGAATTGTTTGCGATGCCGTTTTGTGGTCCGTTCTGCATAACGGCGGTTCATTTTAGCTTATCGCGGCCCATTCAGCCCGTTTCGCGGCTGACACACCAGCACGCTCGGTTGGCACCAAAGTGCGGTATGCCAGATTACCAGTCCAGCCCTGGTCAACATCAATACTCGCTGAGATATCCAGAACCCCGATGACTTACATTCTTGGGCTAAAACAGACACAGTGTAACAAATAAAACCAGTTAAGTTTGAATTACCTTTTAAATTGACACCGCATCTAAACAATGCATTGATCGCACGACACGCACACAGTATCCATAATAGCAGCATGAATATAATAAAATCTGCTTTGGTGCCTGAAATTTCATTTGGAGGCCACTGTAAAATTTTCAATGCATGATACATTTTGCTAAAGAGTTTTGTAGACTATAAAAAGTCACAGATGATGTTGGCGATGATTGAAATGCCATCTCGAGAACATCTTGACTAACGTCACTCATTAATGTACGATGGTTTTTATGGTTTCCCAAACAAACATGTATAGGTGCTGAAACTTTGGCTAATATTGTATGGCTAATATGGTATGGAGTTTGTCTTCTCAAAATTAAATGATGTACAAATACTGACAAACATGGAAGTTGTTTTAACCTTGTTGAGGCGTCGAAATTTATTAACTATTACAGAATTGTATTAAAGATATAGTGATGGCTTAAGTAAGACGGGTTTCAAATATATTAATTCTCAACTTCACAGAGATGAATAAAAGTGATGCAAGAAATCTGTGAATCTATGCAATTTGTCTTATAATAAGGGGTTAAAATCAGGATTAACCAGGTGTGCTGGAAAGCACTCCGGTACGTTGTACACTGAAAAGTGTGATTAAATGTCTTACGTTTGAATGTTTACCCGTCTCTGCTTCCTCCTTTCCACATTAAGAATCTGATCTGCCACAGAAGTTTTAAACCCCAGGGTCACATTGCTCACAAATGTCTTCTAAATAAATCTGTTTAGTAAGAACATATCTGTCTATTGCCATTATAGTTATGCTTATCAAACAAGGCCAATAAAACGTTATAGTGTATTATGTGTCATTTAAGTTTAGATCTATCTTTATAGAACTATTTTAGACCTATCACGTCACATGCACAGACTATGGAAGCTGACTATATTTAAATTTTGTAACAAAAAAATGATCATCAGTATTCTATGACTTTCCAATGATCAAAATATATGAATGTGGTTATGAAAAATATCCCTTTGTCTCTGATAAACTGTGAAAGATGTGAGAAAGATATGTTTAACTTGCACTTAATGGACTTAAGAGTAGTTCGAAGCTTTTTTAAGTGTTGTGGAGTAAATAAAATAATGGGAATTAATTTTATTTTTCATTTTTCTTCTTTTCAATTTTAGATTTGAGAAGGGAGAATATGAAACAAAAAATAGAAAAAGGCTAGAATTCTACTTTTTTAAAAATTAATACATTTGTGTGTTTGTTTTTTACTTTTGGAAATAAAAAAATTATTAAAGAAAGAAAACAAACCTTGATACGTTAAGTTTATCCATTTTTTGTTTTTAAATAAAAAAAGGAAAAAAAAATAATTATGCTTTGAACTTTGTTTTATAATTTCAAAAGAAATAGGGAAAATTGATTTTGTTTAAAAATGAAAAGGCAAGAAATAAGCTTATTTCTCATGTTTATTGCTCATGGATATAAAATTAATATAGCTTGAATATTTGATTGGCAAATGTGGGTGGGTCTGAAATGCGATTGGTCATCTGTCCTCCCTCAATCAAATCCATCAGAATAAGAGTTCAACACGATACAGCTCTGCAGCTCTGGTAACCATGGTATAAGCAGAATAATTGACTCCAGCCATTGAATTATTGAAAAATATTGCACACCCAAGATGTAACATTACAACCTCAGGGTGTGATTTATTTTTCAGTAATTCAATCGTCCGTCATCAATTATTCCTTATATATATATATATGAGGAATAATTGATGACGGACGATTGAGGAGAGGTGCGATTTTATAAGCATTGTTGGGCAGCAGATGATGAGGTGCACCTGATGTGAATAGAGCATCATCACTGCAGCTATAAAAACACAGAGCATGCTTGTCCTCTGGGAGCCGGCTTCTGTCTCATTGTGTGCACACACTGGCATCCTTGCAGGTCCAGGAACGGAGCAGGAAGGATATTGGTTGAGTTAGATATGCCCCCTGATCCACTCCCCGGAAACCCCCAGCGCAAGTTAGATGCGTAGCTGGGGATGACAGCACATGTTGCAGTCGACTGGCTAGGATTCTTTGTAGGTTTTCCAGCTCGGGGTGGGTTCATGATTGAAATGCCAATGCCTTGTTTAATTACATAAATATTTCTATAATTAAAATTACAGAGTTTTGATCTTGTCACAATGGATTAAATTAGTTGTTTAAATGTATTCATAGATTGTGATTCAAGTGTGACTGATGCATCCAAATACTTTTCTGGTCCACTGCACACTAAAATATTTTAGGCAGAGGGCGCAATTATGGTGATATTTACACCCCAGTGCAAATAGTGGCAGATACTATTTTCACCAATTTTTGAATACCACAATACAGTATATGGGTATCAATGCAGCATGTTTATTGTGCCCCGCAGACACCCTACAACAACCCCTGCCCCTAAACTTTACCCTAACATTCCATTACAGTAGCCATATTTTCACAATGGTAATTTGTAGTAATATTATAGTAACCACAAAATTATCCATGGTTACTATATTGCCAGCATATTACTGTAGTAACACCATGGCTAATTGCATTAAAACTATGTTTTGTGCCAAACAACATGGTTACTACAATATTACTAGCCACGGGCATAAGAGGAAGGGAACAAGTGCGATCCACAGACCCTGCCTCCGTATCCTGACTCCGCACCAGGGTGCAAATAGTCTCTTATTCTTTCCCCATTGTTCATGCAGTTGACTCATCCACAAAGCAATATATTTTGCAATGCCTGTTTACAGTATGCCTGTTTACAGTGTCTCAGAAAGTGTGACTAAAATATGTTTGTGTTTTAGGTGGTGAGGGAGAGATGACCAAGGAGGATGTACTTAGAGAGTCTTCAGAGGGAAACTCGGTCCTGGGGCTTTACAACATTACTACCAGAAACTCTGAGCGCCCAGTGATTCATCAGGTGTCGTCAGCACCCATGCCCTCAGACAGTGGTGAGCACATGAGTCTGGTGCACATGTATGGAAAACATGATAATGCATTATGAGAATTTGAAATATCCTTTCACTTTTTACTTTTTAACGTTTTGCCTCTGTGAATTTCCTCGTGCCAGCATTTAAACAGGTCACACAAAAAATCCTGACGATCCAGATACACTACCTGTCAAAAGTTCTGACGCACATCCCCATTCTTTATATTATCCTAAAACAATTTAGATTGTTTTATAATAATAGTCATCACATTGCAAAATGACACAAATGGAAGTATAGTATTTTTGTTGTGATTAACAAATCAAAACTATCCTGTATTTTAGCTCCTTCAAAGTAGTCACCCTTTGTCTAAATTAGTGTTTACCAATCTTTTTTACCGGAAGTAACCCCACAGAAACACAGCAATAACCCCTTCATTGTCACAAAACCAAAAATTTGTTCTGAAGGATAAGATGTTCAAGTTATCATTAATACCGTCATTTTTCTAATGAACAAAATTCATAGATGAAGGGATGACATTTATTTGATAAATGGTCTGCACTTATGTAGCGTTTATTTTTTTAACTTTTTTTTACCTTAGAGGTTATCAAAGTGCTTTACACTGTGTCCCAATCACCCATTCACTCTCACACACATACACCAATGGCGGCAGAGCTGCCATGCAAGGTGCTACTTGTACAGTGGTCTTGTTCAGTGGGTTCAGTGTCTTGCCCAAGGACACTTCTGCATGTGGAGTCATGTGGGCCGGGAATCGAACCGCCAACCCTGCAATTAGCAGCCGACCCGCTCTACCACATGAGCCACAGCCGTTATTTGTTAAAAACAACTGGGCCATATGAGCTGTGAAACTCGCATTTAGAACAGATTAATGCTTTTAATTAAATTGGATCTCCTACATTTTTTGTTATTCCTTTGTATAATTGTAATTGTAAATTCTATAATTTTACAATTTTATTATATATTTTTTAATCATTTTGGGAGACTCTATATGTAGTTGTGTACAGGATATCATATTGTTAGGCCTACATTATATGTTTATTGTTTACATGTATAATTTGTACTATTTACAATGGTTTACATTTATTTGTAGAATAAGTGCTGTCTCTTTTGGGGCTGCAACCAATTATTATTTTGTTAATCGACTAATCAAACGATTATTAGAACGAATATTCAACTATTCTGCCATTATTGCAATGATTAATCATTAGCTCTTAACTGACTATTCAGCTTGTGCCCAGACTTAAAAAGTTTTATTAAATGTGCTTGCTAACAATACAGAGGACAAAATCTTCTTTTAAAAATGCCTCTAAATGATAAGGAAAAATACTTTTTATTAAGTTTAATTCAGTAAAAAAGTGTTTTTGTTATTTTCCTTTTAAAATGGTCTAAAAATCCTTCAAACAAGATACATTTACTTGTATCTTGCAAAATATAAGATATTTAGACTTGCTTTAAGAGAATGGATCATACAATTAAGTGTATTTTGCGTATAAGTGTATTTTTTACTTGGTTATACTTCTGCAAGTGCAGTAAAGACAAAACATACTTATATTAAAGGTCTATTCTCTAAAAGCAAGTATAAATGTCTTATATGCTTCGTCTCAGGTGAATGCATCTTTTTTTAAAGGGTTTTTAGATATTTTAAAATATTTTATTCAACATTTTCAGATAACAATTTTTTATTTTGCAATACAGCTGCTTGAGTAAATCCGTTTTAGATATTATTTTTGGAAAGTAAGCCAAACAAAAACAAATCAAAAATGATCATTTTTTTTTTTCTCTTCAATCCATCTATAACTCTCAAAAAAAACTCTCTCTTATTAATAAAGCTGTGTATTGCCAGTTTTCTTCACAATATGAAATGCACAGTGACACATATATTATGATTCAATACGTTGTGAGCCATCACGTTATAATCTAGCTGCATTAAGCATGCACGCTCGAGGGATGAGCATCCCCTCGACAGAGTGTCTCCCCCTTAGATTGGGAGACTTCACGAAACTCTTGTAGAGGCGCTGACCACACAGAGAAATTACAGTTTCGGAGTTTGTAGTTATTAACATGACCTGCTTCCTTATTATTTGAACTTTAAGAAAGCTATAAAGCATTTTATATAACTGCATTAAAGATGTAATGCAGGGGTGTTTCCTTTAAGGACGATCAACACGCAAGTTTTGCTTCAGCGGAGCAGAGCAGCAGCTCCGGCTCCGCTTATATCACAACGAGAGTGCTTCTGTATTTACTTATTTTGTATTATTCCTGAAATATCACCTAAAGGTGTTTGGTAGGTTTGGAGTGCATCTGGAATGTGAGCTGTTTTCTTTCTCTTCTCAATCAGGTGTGAGCTGCAGTGCTGCTCTCATGCATCATCATTAGTTTCATATCTGAATATATTTTATTGTTGACATTGCCGATAACGTTGACTAATCGTTTCAGCCCTAGTCTCTTTAGGAATACCAGGAGTTCAGCATTCTGTTTTCGTTGAGTGGATATTAATGAGTTATGTTTTATTCTTTGTTAGTTTTGATCAGCAACTGACTGTAAAGAACAGAAAGGCATTAAAACAGACATTGTCAATGACATATGGATTTTATGGCTCTCATCTTTGGACTCACTTAAAACGTAACAATTCCATCTGAATATTTACTCTCAGCACACAGTGAAAGTATCTCAATGACTATGTTTACATGCACTTAAAAGGATAGTTCACCCAAAAATGAAAATTTTTTCATCATTTACTCACCCTCGTGCCACCCTTGATGTGTATGACTTTCTTTCTTCAGCATAACACAGACAAAGAATATCTCAGGTCTGTAGGTCCATACAATGCAAGGGAATGGTGATTAGCACTTTAAAGCTAAAAAAAGCATTGAGAGCCGTAGGAAAAAAATAATCCATATGACTCCAGTGGTTTAAATAACTCTACAATATATGGTTTAATGGTATATAATACACTCTACAATGCATTTCCGTGAAAGGAATCAGTTCACGCTGCCTCTCGCATGACGTAAGAGTGTTGGCATGTTCATGCAAGAACTGGCGTGATACAACCGGAAGTGCAGCTCGATTTATTTACAAGAGAATTCTGTTCACAAGCTTCATTGGTTTGCTTTCTTTTGGAAATGCCAGTGTGCTTGCGTCACACGAGAGTAGTATGAATTGATTCTCCTCATGGACGCGCACTGGACAGTGACCGGAAGTAAACAATTATAGTGAAAAGGACTTAAATATTGATCTGTTTCTCTCCCAAAGCGATCATATCACATTAGAAGGCATTCATTTAACCACTGGAGTCGTATCCATCCTTTACACCTACTGTCTAGTTCAGGGGTATTCAATTAACATTCCAAGATGTCCGGTCTCTGCATTTCCTTCCCAGCAAAGTTCTGGACAATAACTTACATTGGATCAGTAGTCATTATACTGTAGCTATGAAATTACGTAAGGAATGCTTAATCATTTGTATGAAATAGTTGTTATAAATTTAAAAGTTGGCAGAAATAGTACTTTGTAAAAGAAAAAATAATAAATTCAAAACCGTCTCTTCAAAATTAGGCATGGATTATGACATTGGGGCCCCAGAGACAAAGCCAGAGTAGTGTGGTTAATTTTAAAAGATAAAATAAACTGTTAGTTTTAAAGCTGAATGACAGCAGTCCAGTATTTATGTTTGAATATTGCAGGCCTTGTGACTTAAGAAAAATACATTATGGGGGTTCAGGTGTACAACCTAAGAGAAAATGTAAAAGTCTGAATGGGCCGTTTTTATATTTTCCTTAAAGTGATAAATCTACCATCTAACGTGCTCATGAGAACTCCAATCTACTACTAGTAATATCACATTTCTGTTTGCTTTTCCTTGCCATCTATGCCAGAGATGATGACATCTTTGCCATCTATGCCAGAGATGATGACATCTTTGATTAATTTTCGCAAAAATAAACTGTTTGTGAAAGACTTAAAACATGCTGATTATAATAAAGGCCGTTTAAGATGGAAAGAAAACCCCATAATTGTTTAAAGGTGCTCTGGAAGCACGTTGTCCTGTCACAAACCTGGTTAAGCTGAATGGCCGGATTCATTTCAGACACATGAAGTTCACTTTGCTTCATTTTTGTTTTCTGCAGTGTGTTTTAACGATAGATTTATTTTTCTACTATAGTCTACTATCATTAAAATAACAACGTCTGCAAATCTGCATGCGGCACCACGTCTAGCAATGCATGCTGAGCGCGAAATGGTATAAAAGAAGAGTGTTCTGTAATGGATCAGATCAGTGCTATCTATGCCCGAGCGCTTGCGCTATACACATCTCTGTTGTTTTGTCGTACTGATCACTTGAAGTGCAGAAACAGAGAGATGGGTCTGCCGATGTCCAGATGGAACCAAGCCGGGGTCTTGACCCGGACCGCGGTCTGCTAATTGGTGACCGCTGGTCTAGTTTGTCTTATATTTCTGTGGTTTCACCAGACTATTGGGGTGCGAAATGCTCCCCCACACCAAGCCGGGGTCTTGACCCGGACCGCGGTCTGCTAATTGGTGACCGCTGGTCTAGTTTGTCTTATATTTCTGTGGTTTCACCAGACTATTGGGGTGCGAAATGCTCCCCCACACCAAGCCGGGGTCTTGACCCGGACCGCGGTCTGCTAATTGGTGACCGCTGGTCTAGTTTGTCTTATATTTCTGTGGTTCCACCAGACTATTGGGGTGCGAAATGCTCCCCCACACCAAGCCGGGGTCTTGACCCGGACCGCGGTCTGCTAATTGGTGACCGCTGGTCTAGTTTGTCTTATATTTCTGTGGTTTCACCAGACTATTGGGGTGCGAAATGCTCCCCCACACCAAGCCGGGGTCTTGACCCGGACCGCGGTCTGCTAATTGGTGACTGCTGGTCTAGTTTGTCTTATATTTCTGTGGTTCCACCAGACTATTGGGGTGCGAAATGCTGCACTGTGTGGCAGATGCTATTTATACCGGGGTTAAAAAGAAGTTTAACACAACTAGGTTTCTCCTGAAGAACGCGGCTTAATGTGGCCATGTAAATGCATAAGCAGTGTTCTAACCATATTTTGAGGAGTGCACATGTGCGTAAACAGACCGGATAACAAATGTCATTGATTGGAGCACAACAACAAGTCAGAACAGCATAAATAATTTCAAATTCCTGGGATTACAGTAGGAAAATTGCATACACTATAAATTGTACCCATTTATACATACCAATATAAAATACAGACTATCTCTCACATTCATGTATGTGCATATAAATTAGAGGAATCCCAGAGTTTTACGTAAGAGCAATTCCGCTGCAGGTCATGATAGAATGTTAAGGAAACAAACACAGCAACAATTCTGGAATATTTGGGGAAAAATACTGTATTAAATAGCAGTTATCCTGAAGTTTTCCTCAGATCCCATGTTTGTTATTTACATTGTAGGAAAATGACGATGCCCGGGAGAAAGCTGCTTACTGACAGAGCCACATGAATGCAGGAGTAAAAAGAAAGCCGCTAACACCACTTTTGTAAACCCAGACACCTATTTTGTGCCTTAAAGAAATATTAAATCAATACAAGTTAAGATCAATTGACAGCATTTGTGGCAAATTGTTGATAACCACAAAACAAAATTACAGTTACAGTGAGACACTGACAATGGAAGTGAATGTGGCCAATTTTTTGGAGGGTTAAAGGCAGAAATGTGAAGCTTATGATTTTATAAAAGCTCTTAACTAAGAGCTGTACAGTTGTGTAAATTGTCAGTTTTACAGTCGTGTAAGGGTTTATTGACACCGTCATGGCTTAAAAATGGTATGCATGGCAAAAAAAAAATTATGTATGCATTGCATATGTTTTAAAATTGTATAACTTTACACAGAAAAGTTAAGTAATTTTTTCACACTGAAATCATGTTGACATGCATATTGTTTATGTCTTGAGGCTATACTTTTGAAAAAGTTAATATTTTAACATACAAAACTTGGCCCCATTGACTTCCATTGTAAGTGAAACCTTGAAAGAAAAGGAGGGGTAAGTCAAAATAAATTTTTGTTGTAATCAACATTATGCCACAATTGCTGTTGATTGAGCTGAACTTAATTTGATAAATTATAATAAATCCTTTTAAGCAGCTTTCTCACAAGACAGATTTTGGGCTTTTAAAAAGATTGTTCAAATGAAGATTATGATTTAATTGGAAAATCTGTATTTTTACCCAGCTCTGATTTTTATTATTTTTTTATTTGAAGTCATATGTTTTGATTTATAGGTTAAACAAAGCCAAATTCCATTATTTTTGCACATCCCCAGAACCTGCATATGTACCCAGTTGGGAATCACTGGCCTAGATTAAAGCTCTACACAATCAGGGAATTTGCTCAGCCCAACTACATGAGGTGCATCCAGTCCAACTCAATCAAAAAAAAGTTTTTTGTTTATTTTTTTTGTTTATGTCTTTTATCATATTACTCATGTCTGTGTTACAGTGATTTTACCCTGTGTAAGGGAGTTTTAGGCAATCCATCTTGTGTCAATGTTTTTTTTTAGTAAAAAAAATTAAAAACAATCATCCAAACCGGAAAAATTAGCTAAAAATAAAAAGTCTTCAAAAGGTTTTTTTTTTTTTGCTTTAAAAGCGATCCTTTGGATCGAAAGGTTTTCAATATCACGAGAAACATAAATCCAGTCAAATGTCTCCAAACTTTTGACTGGTGGTTTATTTATCTCTTCAATTTCGGCCTGAAGCTGTACTCCAATGGACATTTTTCCTGTCATCAGGCTGCTCAGCCAATAAACAAACAACTTATTTAGCTGTTTTCTAAAATGAAGCTTTATTTATAGAGTACATTTTAGACTCTAAATTGTGGACACTGCTTGAGCTGCTGTAAATGTGAAGTATTGACAAGGTCACAGATTTTTTTTTCCCAATTTTCTGCCTGTCAGCACTGATACATCATTCACTCTCTCAACGGCATTTTCATTTACTCCCACTCTTCACTTTAATTCACTTCAAACTGAGCTGTTTAACTGAATGTGAGTGATCAGGCCCTGGCTCAGCATGGCTGAATCTGAATAAATGATTTAATAGCTTTTCAAATGATAATGCATATTGATTTATGCAAATGTTATTTAAAAGGGTTATTTAAAGATTCCACTGTTTCGGCTGTTCTGTTTTTGCAGAGTTCTCCTTCTTCGACCCGTGTGATCCTCAGTGTCAAGAAGTTCTGTTGGACCCTCAGACCACTGTGCCCGAGCTCTTCGCTGTTCTCAGGCAGTGGGTTCCCCAAGTTCAGCGAAATATTAGTCTTATAGGCAATGAGGTCAGTGTTATGCTGAATATCAGTAGCTTGTGCTCTTTCAAGGCCAAGTGAAATGACATTCACAAGTGATTTTATGGTGTTGTGTGATGAATTTTTGAGTGAACCGAATATTCAATGGGAAATAATGTAGCAGAACAGGGCTTGATTTATTAATCCGAATTTCATGATGGAGTGGAAAAATGTAGGTTGAGATATTATTATTAATAGTGCTTGCTAACAAACATCAATATTTGTGTTGGCCATAGTTAACGGAATATTCTGGGTTTAATACAAGTTAAGCTCAATTTGACAGCAATTGTGGCATAATATTGATTACCACTAAAATACATTTTGACTTGAACCTATTTTTCTTTAAAAAAAGAAACAATCTGGGTGCCAGTGAGGCTTTTACAAAGGAAGTGACATTTCATTTTTAACATTACAATACTCACTATTTAAAAAGTATAGCCACAATACATAAAACATATTTGTGTTAATATGATTTTACTGTCATAAAATTGCTAACCTTTTCTGTTTAAAGTTATAGCCAAGTTTACAACTTGTTTGCCATGACGATGTAGTCACCAAACCCTAAAGCTCTAAAAGGACTGTAAAAATGGCGAATTTAACAACTTTACAGCTCAAGTAATACACACACTCTCCAACAATTGGCTCCATTCACTTCCTTTGTACAGGGATGCAAACAGCGCGCTTTTCGGCGCCTCCCGCTTTTTTCACGTCAGTTTGGGTGACTTGTGTGAATCGTGCAGATCCGAAGAGTTTTTTTTGGGGGGGGGGGGGGGGTCTGTCTGATTAATTTCACCAACAGTAATTCTGGATTGCATCCACCAAACAAGTAAATAGGAAATAAGCAAATCAAAACACTTCGTGCCAAAACAGCAGGCCTATCATATGCGCGCAAGCGTGAGCCACTAGTGTTTCTTCTTGCTGCGTAACTGCCACTTCAACAAATTTCTCCCTGAGACCAGAGTTCGGCGCCACGTGAGATCACTGGAGGTAAGGATATTTTTGGTTTATAATGTTATATAATCTACTAGTCATGTAATTTATTAGGCTATACATTTCAACAAGGCCTATTTCAATTGGGTAGGTAATGGTGTGTGTGTGTGTGTGTGTGTGTGTGTGTGTGTGTGTGTGTGTGTGTGTGTGTGTGTAACCTATATATATCATTACGTTTTAGCTACATCAAGTGCACCTGTAAAAGACCTAACGTTAGTGCTTGCTAGCAGATCAAATTATGGATGGCTGTAGCTACATAGAAAAAGTTGTTCGACTATAATCATGTTCGTTTGCACGTTATGCATTTTAATATTAAATTCCTGACTTGGCTAACGTTACTATCGCCTATCTTGTACAGTAATATTAAACCCTACGTTACCGCTTTTGCAATGTTGTTGTTGGTACACTGATACCACCGAGAAGCATTTAAACGAAAATGAGTGACAAACTGCGTTATTTTCAAATGGTGCATGCATGCCCATGGATTTACTATGGTTAATGTGTAAGGAATAATTGACGACAGGCCGTTGAATTATTAGAAAAATAATGCACACCCGAGGTGGTAATGCGATCACGTTATTTTAGAGTTAATAACGGAGGTTTGAGCCACTGATAGCAGACTAATGATGGGGACACACTTACGACTTGCTGAAACATTCGAAGACTGATTGTTTCCAACGACTGTAGCAGGTCTTAAACACCGACTCTGAACACCGACTGGACACGCTGAACACGCGTTTGGGCATGATTAGTCATAAGTATAAAATTACATTCATAACTGGCCTTAGAGTAAGTGTGTCCCTGGCTTTATGCAGTTATTAGAGAGAGAGAGAGATGTTGCAATAATGAGACAGAAAAGCATGTGCGTCAATATTATTATTTATGTATTTCTTGCCTGCTTCATCAAGCCCGAGCATCTGAAGATGTCGCCAAACAAATTGCTAGAATTGGACTTGGCCAATAACACACTTCACTCCCAGATTTACGTTGGGAAAGTCGCAGAAGACCTGATTGCAGCCCATCCAAAGCATCCGGTTAGTATTTTAAATAAAGTTTACTACTTATTTTAATTTTCTTTCCATTTTATCATTAGCGGTTCAGAACAGGGGAAACAGTATTGAGAAACTGAGTATGAACTCAGGATAAACATGTTTTTTGTATGTTATGTGTTGCAGATAATCATGGATTTTATTGGGAAGGTGACCAAGGTATACACAGCTTGTGGCAATTACATGCAGAACAAACTACCTCTCAAAAGTAAGACCCTACAGGTCTTGTCCTCCATTGATCCTGTGGTAAGAGGCCATTCCCAGGCTGTTCTTCAGTTGAAAGAGTTGGGTAGGATCATGAAACATTTAGTGCCCCTTGAGAGTGACATCACCCAGGAGATCATTAGGTACAATGTGGACCCTAACCTGGCCAAGTATGAAGATTGAGATGACATTGTGAAGTGGTGGGCCCATGTCATGAGTTTGGGGAAGTATCCAGCTCTCAGCCTGGTTATCAGAGGTGCCCTCTCCATTTTCCATGGGCCACTGGTAGAGTCCTCCTTTAGTCTCATGGGAGATGTGATTGACGCTAAAAGATCTAACATGAAGATCTCCACCTTTGATGCAGTGCAGACTGTGAAATATGTCCTGAGGTATAGGGGCAAGACTGGCATTGGCATGTTCAAAAGAGATGACATCAACATGGGGCCAATTGATAAAACTCTCTGCCGGAACATTAGGGCTGCAGGGAGAAGGGACAAGACCGACAGAGAGAAGAGGATGGAGGCAAAGCAGAAGAGGCAGGCGGAGTATGGCTGCAGTGCTACATGTGAAAGTGCCGAGAAGGCCAAGACCACTGCTCTGGCCAAAGAGAGGCAGACACGTCTCAAACATGTTAAGAAAATGAATGCAGTCAGACGGAAGGCCCTGGATACGTTGAAGGAGGTGGCCAGGAAGAAGAGGAAGGAGGTGTAAAGCAAGAAGAAGAAGTGCTAGATAGCTAAATAAGAGTTTATTGTTCTGAATTAAAAAATTAAATTGAATATTCCAAATTTGTGTCGGTGTATTTTGATTTTCTCTATAGGCTATGTGCCTATAGGGGTGGGCCGGGGATGGCAGGGGTTGGTGGCAATGTAAGTATCTGGATATTTTCCACGGGGCGAGGGCTTCGATTACCTCTCTCTTTTTTGACCATACATGTGTTTGCATCCCTGTTTGTAAGTGCCTCACTGAAACTCTAATTTAGCTTTTTTCAAAGAAAACAATAGACAAGTAGAAATACATTTTTGTGGTTTCAACATTATGCCACAAATGCTGTTGATTGGTTTTAACTTGTATTGAACCCAGAATATTCCTTTCACATTAGGAATTTAAAACAAACCCCCAATCCCCCTCATGGTGTGATAATTCTCTAACACAACCGACAGAAAACAAGACAAGCGCTGAGTCATGACAACAGCAAAATGGCTCTGATTCAGCATTTTATTTATACAGAGCTAAAGCCTTCAGGAAATGCAAATATAATTTTTTTTTTTCTCCACAAATGCAGCCTTGGTTAAATCAGCAGAAAAGTTTTTTTCCTTTTTTTTTTCTCAAATGTATTATATTTTAATTAAATATTTTATATAATTCACTGATGAATCGGGCCCAATAAGATCAAGGACATTTAATACAAATGTAAACAGGTCAATTTTAATGTCATGTTGTTTTGCAGCAATTATAGCAAATACAGACACACTCTCCCCCCTCCCTGCATTTGATGTCAGATTTTGTGGACTGAAATATTGTCTTTGTGGAGTGTGTGTGTGTGTGTGTCTCACTCTCTGCATGCAATCTTTAGCTGGATGTCTTTGCTGTATCTATTGAAGTGAGATTTGCTGTGTTTTGTAGATTCTGAAGAGAGGCTGTGGCGTTAATGACAGAGATGGTCTCACAGACATGACATTACTGCACTACTGCTGCAAGGCAGGAGCTCCTGGAATAGGTGAGCATGTATTTAAATGGACAATAATAAACATTTTCCCTAATGTTTCTTTGTGATGGTATGCTTTAGTGCAAGGTTTCCCATATGAGGGTTTGTGATTGAAGTGCAGATTGTTTGAAAGATTGTGAAGAATTTGCATTAACCAAAATTGTTACTTCACTTAACACCCTGTCTACACCGGACGCGAGCGTTGCATCGCATCAAAAGTAATAGAACTCCATTATAATCACTAATGCTGTATACATGGAAGCGTCCGTTGCGGTGCATCCATCGCGCCAACAATAAACGGGTGTCCCATTCCTTTTCGTGATGCATGCCCTGGCGCTACTGCACAAATTAAATGGTTTGGTATGTTTATGTCGACGCATCCAGTGTAGACAGCATCGAGCTGTTGTGGCATGTCACGACGCGTCAATGGACACTGGGGCTGCAACGGTACATGTATCCACACCGAACGGATACATGGCCTACGGTACAGTACACGCAGTCACACGAATGATTACATATCTTAGCATGCATAAAACCAATATGAAAACAACATATAACGAATAATACAAACCACATAGAACTAAAATGAAAAGAGACTGCAGAGCAACATGGGGCCGCACGGAACCAAAACTTAACAGAACAAAGCGCTACATGGTACACTAGATGCGATCAGATAAATGCATGTGAAGTTTATACTAGTGAGCTTGCTATTTTTCCCAACAGTGATGTCGGATTTAAATAAGCCAGAGATTGAAGACCCACCACTTGTTTGGGAGCATTATGTGAACAGGACGAAGTCAGTGTGTCGGCTCTGTTTCACCAAAGCTGTGTATGTCTCAGGAAGCACATCTTATATGATGACTCATTTGCAGTGACATCATCCACATGTGTCAATTTACGCTTATGGGAGCTAAGCATAAGCAGCCTGTGCAAGTTAGTTTCGCCACAGCTTTCAAGAATCCTCTCGCTGCAAGCTCAGGGAGAGCTAAAGTGTTAACGAATGCCATAGTGGTAATATTATTTCAACAGCAGGGGGCATTGTCAATGCTAACAGATCCGCCCTTTCCTCTGATAATATGGATATTTAGATTTTCGTAAAAAAAAAAAAGGAGTGATAAGTACAAGTGGTGAGCAAAAGACACAGATATCTGCACTGCTTACAATTATTATAAATGTACTTTTTTAGCTTTAATAATTTACGTTTTTGTACAATGTTCATATAAGAGGCTCTAAAGTTTTGTATTGTAATTTCATTAAATAAATAGTGCAGTCATGTATAAATGAGCCTTTACAATAAGAATTGTTTCCAATTAGCCACTGTGTTTTCAAAATAAATAATTTTAAGAAAGATTCTCTGTTTTCCCCACTGTAACGAAACCATACTTAACCGTGACCCGAAAACCGAGGTAAATACCCAATTTTGTATACTGTTGCAGCACTACTTATGAATGAACATAATAAATGAACTTTGATGGATAATTCCAAATGTGGTCCATCATTTTAAAAGATAAAAAATACAAGAAAGAATTGCATATTTGCATGAGTATAAATGTTATGAGTATGAGTATAAGAATTTAAACAAGTCTGCTAATTTTAACCATCTTTAGGTGGTATATGCCATGACTTGTGTGTGAGAGAGAAATGGAGAGAGCACTCTCAGCAAAGAAAGAAAGTAACAAAAGAAACGTATGTGCTATTTTCCATATAATGTAACAATGTGCAAAAAAAAAATAGTTTTTAATTATCAGCAACACAATCATAATTTAAATGTAATGTTGTTTCACCAGACACGGGCTTGCCAGTTTTTAGATTTTAAATCTTTGTTAGCTTTTAGTTTGTTTTGCCAAGTCAATCTCGTTATAGCCCTAAACATAGACTACAGCTCTAAAAAGATTTTGACTTAAATTATTGCTGTTAATAACAATAACCAATATCATGCATTTTAGCTGGGTTACTTCTTTAGGAAAGCTACTAGCATATCTTTTGGCTAGGAAAACAAGCTTGAAATCAAGCTTGAAATGCATGTTTTTACCAAATAATTGGTTCAAGTGGTTTATTAGCAAATTGGTCTGATAAAACTATTTTTAGAAAATCGTTACCCATTATTCAAAAAACAATTTGAAAGAGTTATATAAATATCACCGTATTTCATTGGTCAGAAAGTGTAGCAACTTTGGACCAGACATCTCATCAAGGACAGACCACTGAACCAGCTTTTGAAGAAATTGTGGGAGGTAATTGGAAAATGAGATTCACGTCTGTATTTGCAGGTGATGCTGAAAGCGCGGCCAATTTCGCCCGTCAGCTGTTATCGCTGGGAGCTGAGCCGTCTTTACGCAGCCGTTGGACGAATATGAATGCTCTGCACTATGCCGCATATTTTGACATTCCTCCTCTCATCCGGGTGGTTCTTCAGGCTTCACAGCCGGGAGGTGAATAGACAATGGAGTGACTGTGGGAATACAGTCACTATCACAGTTTGAATCCCATGGCAAAAACAAACCGAGTACTGAGGACTGTATGTGGACTTTTGTGTTTCAGAGGTGGATGCGACCTGTAGTGATTTTGACTTTGGCACTGCCCTGCATATCGCTGCCTCGAACCTGTGCACCGCTGCAGTGAAGTGTTTGTTGGAGCTGGGAGCCAACCCTGGTTTTAGGGTATGTGATATTCTGTATGGCTACAAATAGTGAATATGAAAAACCTACAAGGAGCTGGGTTTGAATGTTCTGATCCCAATTTTCCATTGCCCCACCTCAAAAAAAGCAAAAACAAAACACTTGACTGAAATGATTCTCATGATCTTAAAAATCTTTTGATCTGAAGGCATATGCTTAAATGTTTGAAATTAGTTTTATAGACAAAAATATTATTGTGCCACCATATTAATTTAATTAATTCTAAAACTAAAATGTAATAAATAAAAAAAAGAAAGTTTTTGAAATTGATGACTTGGACCAATTAATAAAGAAAAGCAGCCAATAAGTGCCCAACATAGATGGGAACTCCTTCAATACTTTTTAAAAAGCATCCCAGGGTGATACCGCAAGAAGTTGGTTGAGAAAATATCAAGAGTACATGTCTGCAAATTCTAAGCAAAGGGTGACTACTTTGAAGATGCTAAAATATAACACAGTTTTGATTTATTTTCTATTTTGTTTAGTCACAACATAATTCCCATAGTTCCATATGTTATTCCATAGTTTTGATGACTTTACTATTATTTGGTTATTATTAGGTTTGAGACTTCTCTTCTCTTACATTATTTATTTTATGTGGGTGAGAAAGTGCTTTTTTTTTTTTAAATTTCCCTCACTTTCGGGTTGAATATCTCTGGTGGGGGTCCTTAAATAGGATAGATATAAACCTGAAATTTTCACAGAAATAAGTCCTCCATAGAAGCATTCTGCTGTAAAATATTTGAGTTTGAGATTCCACTGGTTACCGAGCTAGGGCTAGTAGAAATCTGGGAAAAAGCCTACTTAATTCATGCATCTTGAGAATTGATCAGATACAGATAAGCATAACAGAAATATAAGCATAACAAATAATAAAAACGAACAGCATTTTTCAGTATGTTTATGTTTGATATGCAATAGCTTATGCTTGTCAATGAGGTCTAAAATATTACTACTTTTGATATTGGCAACAGTGAAGCATGATCTATCACAGCATTTAGTTTTAAGTAACTTTAATAAACTGTGTGTGGAGTTTAAAAATCAGCACCAAGAGTTCAAGATAGAGTGATCCAAATTTTGTGAACTGAGGCCAAAATGGTGTGTGCTGACAGGAGCATCTGGAAATCACACTTTCTATGTCTGCACACAACATCAGAACATCAAGCTGATGGTTGAGTCAGCAAAGCTAAAAGTGGACTACAAAGACCTGCTGGAACTTCTAGTCTGTGACAAACAGTTAAGACTGCATGCTCAACAAGTGTGACTAGTGTTCAAGTATAGAGGCCTTACTGCAGATGCTTGAATAGTCAGACAAAGATGACACACATCCTGATAATATCACCTTTATGCAGTGGGTTATGACTGACAGAGCAGATATGATCAGGTCGTTCTCCCTAGGGATGAATTTTCTGTTGCTCTGGCTGAGAAACTCAATGCGTTAAAGACACCCACCTGGTCCAAGAACATCATTCATACTGAGGACAAAGTGTGGGTTTCCATTGACACCTGCCGAATTGACTACTGTCACCTGAAGCTCCTACAACATTTCAGTGAGACGGAGTGAGGAAATCTCACATCTTCTAATAAAACATGTACATGTAAAATATTGTTCATTTTTGTTATTTGTTATGCGTATATTACATCTGTTCATTTCTCAAAATGCATGAAGAAACTAGGCTTTTCCCCAGATTTCTACTTAAATAAATTAATACATTAGCAAACTCTCAAACCTGAAAAGTTCTGCATGCACACTATACCTAGGTACCACCAAAAATAAATAAGACTGAGACTCAGACCCTTCCCATTATAAATTGACCCTAATCCTGGAACTTTGAGCAAATTTGAGCATTACATTAGGACTTAAGTTCTAAGTCTTAAGGAAGAAGACTGTGGAAAATGTTTATATATGTTCCAAGTTTTTGTTCCAAGGAGCTAGGACCATCCTGAGCCGAGATATTGAGGTTCCTGTAAATGGCTGTATAACCAAAATTTGTCATGTGTCATAACTCAAAGATGGCCATCGTGGTAAAACCAAGTAAAAAAATAAATAAAAAAAACCTGGTGGTTTTGCAATACCAATACATAGAGGTAATCACTCAAAGTAAATTAAAAATGGTCAATCAACCAACTTTACAATTACTGGACCACTTGAGATGGACTGACCCATGATCAATGAGTGTAAGATGTTGTAAAAATGCAGCACTGGCCCAATAGGGCATGTAACAATTTCATCAACTGGCCTGAAACACTCTCTTACTGTCCAGCAACCCCTCCTTATTGTTGAGGCCTTTCATCACAAAAAAAAAAAGCTTTGCACTGTCACATTATTTACATGTCAATTAATCACTTTTTTCTTTCAATGTCTCATATGTACCATTACTATATTTAAAAATAATATGCCCAGACACAATGATTTAATGTTTTATTATTATTATATATTATTATTAGCATAAATTAAGTACAACATATATTACCATAATGGATACGATTTTAGAATTTAACTAAAACTTATTTATTAGTGTATATATATAAATATATATATAATGTGTGTGTATATATAAATATATATATAATGTGTGTGTGTGTATTTATATAAATATATATATATATATATATATATATATATATATATATATATATATATATATATATATATATTACTGTAAGGGGCTGCAAAAAAATCTTCATTTTCTAATAATACAATTTTCTTTATGCTAAATGTAATTTCTTAATTTGTCTTGTGAATTGTATGTTCAAATTTGAGATCTCAGTCATTTCTTGAAAGTTTTCATAAGAATGAAATGGCAAATGGATGAATGGGTGTAAGCAGGGTTGTAATACCAAAGTCCAGAACAGATCTCAGACTCGAGTTGCGATATTCATGACTCATCTCAGACTTGAACACTAAAGACTCTGATTTCGATCTAAAGAGTACTCGTATTAACTCAGACTGGAGAGACTTGACTACAACACTGGATGTAAGGATGGATTGATGAATGGATGGACAGATGGATGCATGGATATATGGATGGATGGATGTTTGGGTAAATATAATAATTAATTCTCCCTGGGATCTTGTAAATACAGCCTTCCTTGTGGACCATTAAACACCTTTGTTCACAGATTCTTAGAAGTTGCGTGGAAGCCCGTCAGACTTGAACTAATCATTTTAGCTAGCTCTTGCCATTTTCGTGTGCAGCATGTATCATATGGTTTATGAATGGTCCATATGTGAGCTGTCTGAGGCTGAGACTTGGGTTAGATAAGGTAAGTGGGCACACAGGGTCAGGCTTTTTAAATGGTAACAAACATGCACATTCACATCATCTTTATTATTTTCCACTCAGTTTGCTCCCACCAGCACAGTGGTAAATTAGCAATGCACATTCCTCTCCCCAAACTGATTTTACACTCTGCCAGGGGTCATTCTTCTTACAAACGGCAGATGGCACTGAATTATTGATTTTATTTAAATGTTGTAAAATACATGCATTTCAGCTCAGCCAGGCCTTTGGGTAAATAGGTGCTAACCCCTGCCTTTTAGCACTCCTCTAGTCAGAGCAGTTTGTTTTAGCACTCCTCTAGTCGGAGCATTTGTTTGCAAGAGTTCATCAGCTCTCCTGTCAGACACTGGCAGGAGACTTGACCTTTTTTTTCTCTATTTCTGTGCCAAAGTTCCCCATCCTTCATGTTTTTAACATGCCATTATCTCTGCCAGTAGTGCTGCTTGTCTGTTGTTGTTTTTTCCTCTGGGCATCTCTCCATTTTATCAGACAGGGGAGGAATTTTTCCTGAGCCAACACTCTTAATAGAGATATCGTCACTGTGTGGAACAAGCATCAAATCTTCTGATAACGCTGTAACAAAAGACTTGGCAGGTTCTTATGTTGGTGGGGAACAGAGCGTCCCGAAGTAGCTGAGATTTAGCTATAAAAATATGCCTTTTGAGTTGTGTTGCCAAGCAACAACACTGACAACAGGCAACAAAGGGAGAAAAAAATAACATGGGCAAGGAGTTTAGAAAAACTCTTAACGGTTGGTGTTCATTGTCTTACACCATTTCGCTTGGCAATATCACCCTGATATTTTCCATATGTGTCCAAGTGTTTATTAATGTCCACATATAGTCTCATTATTTACATGACAGGGTACAGCCAGGGACATAATAATCCACTCTACATAAAGAAGTACTGCATTGATACCATGGGACAGCAATGGTATCATATGGTAATACTGTGTTCCCCCTCTGTCACTCACTCAAATTTGTGTCAATGAGTTGACACTAGGGATCGCTCCTGTGGAGCCCAGACATCTCTGATCTTGAGAAAAGGCCAATGGGAATTGGCGTGTGGAATTTGCATGCCACTCCCCCAGACATACGGGTATAAAAGGGGTGACGTTGCAAATACACATCAGATATCTTCTTCGGAGCTGAACGAGCAGTCACACAGCTGATTCCTCTGCCACCTCCATTCATCTCTACAAGCTGTTGGATCTATGGTGCATTCCAGCAGTTCTCCCCCTCACACACTACGTTGTGTTGAGCAACACAGCCCTGGGTGCTTCAGCAGCAGATTACGGAGTGAATAACTTTGTTTATATATATATATATATATATATATATATATATATATATATATATATATATTTATTTATAACACAAATAAAAGAGTTTAATTTCTCTAAAAGAGTGGCGCAAACGGGCAGCGTCTTTTTCAAGATGCCCTTCCGTTTGTGTGTATTTCCTGGTTGTGGTCGTTGTCTCTCCCCGTCTGATGGCAACGATCGCTGCCTCTCATGTCTGGGTGCCACCCATGCGGAGTCAGAGTTCGTGGATGGTTCATGTCTTCGCCCCTTCTTTCTCAGGGACGGTGCACCATCTGGCACCAGCGACCACAACTCTGGAAACAGAGGCAGACAGCTGTCTCCAAACAGAGGATTGCCCACTGGGTCGTCGATGCCATCACAATGGCATACCACGCCCAGCACGTGTCACCCCTGCTGGCCTACGAGCCCATTCTACCAGAGGCGTTGCGGCTTCTTGGGCAGCACCTCTCTAGCAGACATATGTTGGGCAACACCTAACACATTTGCGAGGTTCTATAACCTCAGAGTTGAGCCAGTTTCATCCCGTGTTATCAGGTGACACAAACAGGTAAGTTCGGGTCAGCTGGCCGGGTGTATCGCTTGTGCATAGCGCCTTTCCCCTCCCTTGAGGCAAAGACGTGGGCTCTTTCCCCAGCTGCTTCGCAAGAAGTGTGAACCCTGGACGTTCTTCCTCCCTAGCCTAGCGGCCATCGAGTCTTTGGAGAGGCTCGCTGCCACCACAGTACGGGCGTCACCAGGCCCCCGTACTGAGGTAAGTGCTCCACCTGTACCGTAGGCAACCCCGTGTGATGTATATTCCGCAAAATGGTTTCCCTGCCAGTAAACCGCGTCTTTCTTGGGCAAAGGGCCCTCTGTCCTTGGTCGCCTAGGATCTACCACGACGCCACTCCACACGATGTGCTTCCGCTTCTATCCAGTAAGACCGTGTGTGTATTCCACCTAAATTCCCCCCCCCCCCGGGGGCCGGATGTGGTCTCTGCGGTGTCCTCCTCTTTGGAGGGACACCCCCGAGCTTGGACTTTAGCATTGGCCCCCAGCTGAACGGTTTCGTTACTTCTTGGGGAGAACATAGAGAGAAGGCCACGGCTGGGCCATCCAGTCCTTATACTTCTGAGCAGTTAGTGTTCCCCAAGGTGCGGGGGACCGCTTTATGCCTGTCAGTGTGTTGGGGGTAGTTATGCAATGGCTTGCTGCTCTGGCTACAAGGCACACAGAGGTCTGCCCGTCTCGCACCGCCAGTCTGCATAACTCGGTTCAGCTCTTTGTGACGTTTTCCGGTGGGACCCCTAGCGTCAACTCATCGACACAGCGTCGAGTGAGTGACAGGGGGAACATCTCGGTTACTGATGTAACCTCCGTTTCCTGATGGAGGGAACGAGACATTGTGTTCCTCCTGCCACAACACTTAACCATCCGCTGAAATGGCCGGGTCTTATGGCTTGGCTCCTCAGTGCGATACCAGATGTGTATTTGCAACGTCACCCCTTTTATACCCGTATGTCCGGGGGAGTGGCATGCAAATTCTACACACCAATTCCCATTGGCCTTTTCTCAAGATCAGAGATGTCTGGGCTCTGCAGGAGCGACCACTTGTGTCAACTCAGACACAACGTCTCGTTCCCTCCATCAGGGAACGGAGGTTACATCAGTAACTGAGATGATATTATTATAATACTGAATGACCATCATCATAATGTACCATGGTGTTTACATGGTACTTCAAATGATTTCAAAGCGTACCATAACATTACCATTGTATATGTTCAAAAACATGATAGTACCACAATTATTAATGCCATGGAACTTATTGATATGTTTTGTTAGTAGCATACAGTACTATTGCATAGTTATGGTGTCAGATTATATTACCATAGTTCTTTGTTATTGTACTGAATAATTGTCATATTTTGTTTTGTTAGCTTTTATGAGACCCCAAGATACTTGGTACAAAATACAATGATATGCATAATGAAGAAATTAAGATAATACAATGTTATTTCCAAAAGACATGCCATGCCCATGGTACCAGTTCTGAAAAAACCTTGGTAATACTTGGTCATACATGCTTATTTTAACAATAATGAAAAAAAAAAAAAACACAGATATCCACAAGTATTCTGACAACTATAAAATAATGTGACTTTTACATCATTCATTGCCAGTTAAGTGTTTTATTATGCCATACTTCTTCCAGTATAGTTAAATTACCATGGCATTCTACCATGCTACTTTTCCTATTTCTGCCATAAACTGGTATGCTATTCCAAACTCAGCCCATCTTAATATGTCATTTTTTATTTGACAGAATGGAGCTGTTCAGGCTAAAGGAGAATAGTTGATTTTACTGCAGGTGGTTTTGGCATCCATTAGGGGGCAGTCTGATGCAGTGTAAATTTAGTGGGCTGTAGGAGAATTTTAGCTTGTGGCTTGATGTGTGCTGTGATGGGCTAAACTTTATTTAAGGTGGCATGTCAGCTGTAGCTTCAGTAAATGTAATTTTATAGTTTGGTCTGTGATACCAGAGGAGCATAATCAAATAGCACCTTTAAATAAATGGGGATATTCCTTACGTTTCAATTTTCACAGTTATGCAAGCAATGATTGAGGAAATTAGATCTTTGATACTTTTAAAGCATTGTTGGGCTTTCACGTGCATATTAAGAGCCATAGTCGCTAAGGATGATCAAGAAAGCCAACTTAATTAGTCGTCCAACCGACCAGACTTTAAGTAATAATAGCTGTATTTTTTTTCGGGATGGTGGTTTGAAGAGAATGAGTTCAGAGATTTTTTATTTAGAGAATCAACTTTTTGAGATTGTTTTAGCATGCTATATTTAGGTATGCAGTACTTTCGAAATGGTAAAGCCCTCTTTTAAGCACCTTAGTTACAGCCATAAAAACAACACTTGTGCAACAATTTCAAATCAATTAACACATTTCAAGTCTTAAAATTGTCTGCTGTAATCAATGTTCCTGCTATTATACATAATCCAAAGATGTGATCCAAAGATTAAAAATAATTAGCCTGTTTGTTGAATATCTGTCAGATACACTTTTGAATGGCTGTACATGCTTGAGTTCAGTCTGTACTTTTTTTAACTGTTGCTGCCTTCAAGTGGACCTCGGAAGCTCGTACCTCTGAGTTGGGCATTCGTTACAATGGCATGTCATGCATTCAAGTTGGAAACAAAATACGGAAGAAGCCAAACTTAAACAAATACGTACGCAATGAATCACGGCAAATGCTCCTTTACTGTTGTACTAGTGAATATTGTACTTAAATGAAACTTGTTCACAACATATAGGATTTATAAATGCATAGTATCTAAGAAAATATTAATTAGTTTGCTTAAAACAAATAGGAAAAGGTAAGTCATTAGTTGACTGTCATGCATAACAAATTAATATTATTAAAATAAAGTACAAATGTTGAAATATTTTTACAAAATCATTCGTTTCCATCATCTTTCCTGTCAACACATCCCTTCCAACATCCCATCTCGGCAACTTGTGCATCATCTAGAATTCCGAGTTTCCCACTCGTAAGTACGACTTCACTTGATTGTTCATGTGCTCGAAACTCGTAATTAAGATATTTCTGACTACACTTGAAGAGCACATATTCAGGGGTCCAATTCCGTTCTTAAATGTAATATAATAATTACATTTTAAATGATTAGAAAAATTTATAAAACATATAATAATTCACATAGTTCAAATATATTACATAATTGTGGCAGACAAGTAAATCGTTGATTTGACAATACAAGAAGTGGCTTTAAAAGTCAAAGTCTAGTTTATTTCCATCATTTATTTCCATCTAGTTTATTTCTGGCTGCATGTTGCCTCTACTGCTGGTGGCTGTAACTGTGTTGGCTGTAACAGCAGGAGTGCATAAATGGACTAAACTTAAAGCATACAAAACTTCTTGCAGAAGGTTTAAAAAGGTAAATATATTCACTTTTAAGGACAGCCATCTTTAATCCGCAAAAACACTCCAAGAAATTGCAACTCTCAGTTACTGTAATTTGAATATTGCGCCTTTCATTAAGGCCACCACCTCAAATAAAATAAATGTTAGTAGTCGACCCCACTAATCAACTGTCATTTTTTGGACGACTATTAGTTGATAACCGTGGCACATAATATAAATAGTATTATAATTATATGGTATTATAGTAGTAGTATTTATATAAATATAGGATGAACACAAAGATTCTAGACATCCTAGACAAGTCGCTGAGTGAACGCTGGCGCCTTTTTGCTGCCGCTGCTCTCAGATTAATTTTTCCAGTTGATGTCCTTATCTATCAGCTTTATTCCTGGACTCTTTGACTTGCCAATTCATCTGTATTTACCTGCTAGTTGCTGTTTTTATCTGAGAGTCACCTGGATTATGCTCACCTGGATTATGTTCTGTTACACATTTCGCCCAGTGGCATCATTGCTCCACTATTCGGCGGCAGAACTTTCCCAGCTACGAGCCTGTTTCTTTCCACCACCTCCAACTTTGCATCTTCACCTGGATGTTTTCCGCCAAGCACGTCAGAAATACATACATCGTGGGTCTCGATGAAACAAAATTTTCAGCCACTCAGGTCCTCTGAGATCATTCTGGTCATCATCTGTACATCCCTCAAGGAAACATCACCGGTCTGTTGATCACAGCGTGCTGGTTAACCTAGCCAGGTTGGCTAGCTCCAAATACGGTAAAACATTCTGACATTTGGTCTATTTAACATCCACTCAATCACCAACAAAGGACCCTTAGTATACGACCTTGTGATTGATCATAAGTTTGACTTTTTCTGCTTAACAGAGACATGGCAACAACAAAACGATTTTTCACTACTGAATCAAGAAATCCCCCCCTGGGTTTGTTTACGTTTGTCAACCTCGTATCTCTGGCCGGGGGTCTTGCAATTCTATATAATGAAAAGTAGAAGGTATCCTCTAACTGTGCCTTTCCAAAATTCCTTTGAGTCCATCGCTCTACAAATAAACGGGTCAACACCTATTATTCTAGCCACAGTGTATCGTCCTCCTAAAATGAATAATAATTTCTTAAGTGAATTCTCTTCATTTTTAACTTTTTTATGTTCCTTGTCTCCTAATGTAATACTGTTAGGGGATTTTAACATGCACGTGGATAATCTGAATTGTGCCCTCACCAAGGACTTCCTATCATGTCTGGACAGTTTCAGACTCCAGCAGTTTATTGATTTACCTACTCACACCAGAGGTCATACTCTTGACCTTGTCTGCTGTTCTGATGTGTCTCTTACTAACCGTACTGTATTAGATGTATCCATATCGGATCACAAATTAGTATTTTTTTAATGTTGATCTACCGGTATTGAAAGTGAATGTATGTTGTGACATTTCATTTCGTAACATTAAGAATATTGATCTGTCTGTGCTCTTGAATCATCTTGATAATCTATCAATTAAATGAAAATGTTACTACTCTGGATGATCTGGTCTGCCACTACAATGACAGTTTTTTTAAATACCCTGGACATTCTAGCACCTTTAAAAACATGTACTGTTTCTTTTGCTCATTCTGCACCATGGTGTAGCTCTGAATTACTTAAACGCTCTTGGTAGTCTCTTGGAACGTCTTCAACGTCTTCATATCCACAAAAGCATGTATGATGACCATATGTTATTATATAAGGAATCTCTTCTTAAGGCAAAATCTGACCATTATAATAATCTAATCAGGTCTGTTGAGGGCAATACTAGATATCTCTTCTCTACTGTAAATAACTTTCTTCGGTTCCCTGATACTCTGCCAGCTCACATGCAATCTACAGCTTATTGTAACAATTTTTTGACCTTTTTTAAGGATAAAATCTCTAGCATTCACCAGAAACTGAATGCCATGAGTAATGTAGCTTATAGTTCAGTTTACCCAATTTTTCATGAACCTCCACAAATTACTCTTATGAGTTTTGATCTCCCGACAGATATCGAAATATCCAATTTTATTTGTTATTCTAATCATCTACTTCTCAGCTAGATCCTCTCCCCACATATTTGTTTAAAGCTTGTTTACCTTCCCTGCTCCCCATTATAACTAAAATTATTCCGGCATCTCTTATTTCTGGGTGTGTCCCATCATCTTTTAAAACTGCTGTGATCAGTCCTATTCTGAAGAAAACTGTTTCAGACCCACAAATACTTGAAAATTACCGACCTATCTCCAATTTACCATTTCTTTCAAAAATTTTAGAAAGGATAGTTTCTTCTCAGGTCCATACACATCTTCTAACTAATAAGCTTTATGAACAGTTCCAGTCAGGTTTCCGCTCACATCACAGCACTGAAACTGCTATGGTCAAAATCACTAATGATCTGTTAATTTCAGATGATGCTGGAGTTCTGTCAATACTCATTCTTCTTGATTTAAGCACAGCCTTTGACACTATCTCACACAACATAAGTTTAGAGAGATTAGCATCCATTGGCATTATTGGCACGTCTCTTGCTTGGTTTAAATCTCATCTCTCTGGTCGCACTCATTTCGTTAAATTGAAACATTTTCATTCACAATGCTCTGCATTTACTACTGGTGTTCCACAGGGATCTGTCTTGGGATCTTTATTATTTATAATATATCTTCTACCTCTTGGCTATATCTTTAGGAAATTTGGAATCAACTTTCACTGCTATGCTGATGACACCCAGCTCTATATTTCCACCAAACCAAATTCTTCTCTCCTACCATCTTCCCTTTATAACTGTTTACTTGAAATACAATCATGGTTTTCTTGTAACTCTCTCAATCTCAATAGTAATAAAACTGAGGTTCTTCTTGTAGGCACTAAGTCAGATCTTGCCAAATCAAAAAGTTTTTCAATTCCATTCAATGTTGACAATTCCACTGTACTTCCCTGTTTGAAATTAAGAGTCTGGGTGTCATTCTGGATCGCACACTTTCTTTTGAAGCACATGTAAATAATATTACCTGGTCTGTTTATTTTCACATGCACAACATAAATCGTCTTCGCCCCTCCCTCTCAATTCACAGCACTGCCACCCTCGTACATGCTCTGTTCACGTCCCGCTTGGATTATTGTAATTCCCTTTTATTTGGTCTACCACAAAAACTTCAGTATAAATTACAGCTGGTACAAAACTTGGCTGCACAAATTATTTCACAAATTTCTAACTCTGCCCATGTAACACCTATTCTTCAACAACTTCACTGGCTCCCTGTTAAACTTCGTATTGATTACACGATTCTGTTATTGACCTTCAAGGCTCTTCATAGCCTAGCATCTTCCTATCTTCTAGATCTTATTCATATATATTCTCCTAACCGCACACTTAGATCCTGTTCCTCTCTCTCTCTTGTGATACCTTCTGTTCATCTGACTTCTATGGGGTCCAGATACTCTGGAACTCTTTACCACCAGATATCCATAATTGTGATCATCTTTCCACATTCAAGTCCCTCCTCAAAACCCATCTTTTTAAATTAGGTTACTACAAATAACTCTTATTTATGACAGTATATATTCCTATGATAATGCACATTTTATATGTGATTTTAGGTTTTTATCTTTTCTTATTGTAAATTTGATTGTCTGTAAGGTGTCCTTGAGAGTCTTGAAAGGCACCTATAAATAAAAGTTTTTATTATTATTATTATTATTATTATTATTGTTATAAATACTTTCATAAAAAAGTTGTCTCATCCCCATGCGTTCTATTCCATTCCATAAGTTTAGCTCTGTAAAACTGTTTTTGAATGTTTTGAATATGCATGAACATCACCTATGAAAATGTCTGATTTAATCCATCAGGCCAACCAAAGAACATTTTGGTTTTAAAAAAAAACAAAAAAAAACATGTTTTTGTAGATCCCCAATAGTGACAGTGTTTCTTTTTTTAAAAATAGTGTTTCTTTTAAGAAATACTCAGCTTACTGTATTTTGAGCTTGTAATGGCCATGCCAATTCCAAGTTAACTTTTATCTTCTGTTCTTATTTAATCATCAGAAAACCCTTTAGGCTTGCCAAAGGGGATGTGTTTATGTGATATGATAATTTGAGACACGTGTGTATGTTTGTACATGTGTGCACTTAAATCTTGTATAAATATATTTGTATGTGGTATGATTTACTACACATGCATGTGGATTAGATGAATAGTAATGCATGTCTGCCTCTTATCGCTGCATATATTATCATATTTTAAAATCATAACAATCCACTTTGTCAACAATAAATTGTGTACTTATTAAGCCCCTGTGCAAACAAACACTTGTCACAGCGATAGTGACAAACAGTTATTCAGCACAATTTTGGAGGTAGTTCAACATTACCTTTTGCTGACAGGGATATTAGAAGAGCACAGTTTTGAAGGGCATCACTTGTCAGGATGTTAGCACTTACAGTCAGCATATCTCCTATCACTGTTCGACTGCTCCATCTATCTCTTGGATGTTTTTTGGGGGCTGATGAACAGTCTCAAGGGTCTCTTATTCAGCAAAAAAAAAAAAAAAAGGATCAAGGTTTGTGCACTCACCTATGTGTGTGTTTGTGGGTGCTTGAGCAAAAATTGCAGTATGTCATTATGTCGCTGCCTTTTTAGGGACATGTTCTTGCAATCTGTGTGCACCACATATTATTTTTGCCTTCTAGTTTCAGCAACTGTTCATTATTTAATAAAATGTAGGTTAATTTGAAAAACGTATCTGTACAAGCAGCTTATGCTTTTCGGTACATTGTTGTATTCTGTCTGCTTAAATTTGTTAAATATATGCCCTTGAATGAGTCAATTGGGCTATTTAACCAAAGCTTACCAAATTACCAGCAGCCATACCACCATGTAGCTCAAGACCGGTTACCCATTGAAGCTAAGCAGGGCTGAGCCTGTTCAGTACCTGGATGAGAGTCCTCCTAGGAAAAACTAAGGGTGCTGCTGGAAGAGGTATTAATTAGGGAGGCCAGCAGGGGGTGCTCACCTTGCAGACTATGTGACTATACTATATGAGTCACATGGGGTAACCTCCTCGATGCGAATGCTAAGCTTATGTGTACAGTATGCATGACGCAAATTTTGTCATAATCTGAGTGATCGAGCACTTAATGTGTGCAGCCTGATTTTTCTAATCGCACGTTCTCTGAACGTGCAGAATGCAAATGCGTCTGGAATTGTTTGCATTAATAAGTTGGTCCACAAGGTGGCAACAGTCACAGTTGAGTCTACATTACAATTGTGCCAGCTCTGACATGATTTAAAATTCTCAAAAGTACTACAAAATTCATGCGAATTTTGCCGAAAGAACTCGCACATTCGTACAGTGATGTTGTGTATGACAGCTTGTACGATTATCTGGTAAACTGACTTGTAACGTGCAAAGGCTCACAACCTCCTGACTGTCAGAACTGGCACCGTGTACGCCCACCCTTCATCTGGTAGATGTGTGATGGAACATGAAAAGCTGGTCCAAATTGGTAGACTATCTTGGACCAGCAGCAAACCAACCTGTCGTACCAGCTTAAGGTGTTCAAGTTGCTTTTTGGAATATGGTGGTCATCAACTATTGACCAGCTTGGATGGCTCATGACCAGCTGGGTACTAGGTACCATGCTTATGTTCTAAAACAACCACAAACTAAAGCTGCATTTTCCAGCAGGGAAGGCAGCTCACTAGGTTTTGGAACAGAGCTATTGCCTTATACTTTGGTAGTCTCAGAAAGACCCAGTTGATGTGTAGAGCTGCCTAGAAGATGCTGCTTTTTATATGTTCCTGTTACAAATAGAGTGTTTAGACTTAAGTTGTCTAAATTTGTACTGTAGCTTTCCTTGACTGTGAAGAGAGTACTCCAAATGGATGTCCCAACTGTGGAGACTGACTACCACCCCTCCCCCCAACCTCATATTAATGAGTGCTGAGGATGAGGCTAGTGAAATAAGTGACAGCCAGTTAGTATCATCCTAAATTTGTCTATTCTTGGTAATAATAAGCTGCAGTGTGGACCAGTCAAAATTGGCTATGCAAGACCATCACTTTTCCAAGAAGAAGCCATTTTATCCAAGTAGCAGTATAGCGTGACAAGATGCTTCATAGCTTGTTTTCATGTCACATTTCAATGCAATTGAACGAGCTGAGGTAATAATCAAATGCAATCTCCTAGAATGCCCTCTCTTTCCATCAAGTTGCCTTTATAAGTCATATTCATTTAGTGAACCCACCCAGATGTCTGATACATGTGTGGTGCATCAAACCACTTTAGCTTTGCTTAATTGTGAAGAGGGCTCTCCAAGTGAATGTCCTGAAGTGCTGAGTATGAGGCTAGTGTAACGGGCAAAAACAATAAGGCTAAAGCCCAGTGAAAGCCAGTGGGCTGATATAAATGGAAAAACACAGTTATAGCTTGTTATCCAAGTCAAGGATGACACATTTGCTTTGGCCATTTTTGGTGTTTGGTTCCAGCTATGTGCCTGCCACAACACATTGTTAGATAAGAGTGAAGGTCACAACAAGTCCAATACTCTAGCAATTGGCTGTGTACTACATTCATATAATGTTGTTAAGCCATGCTGCTGTAAGCCATTTGGATGGAAGGGGTGATGAGGCATTCTGAGGAGCATTTTCATCTTGCATGTAACTTGGCATGCAATGTCTTGCCATTCATTGATGTTGCCAAGTTAAAGCTTGTGCCAGCATTGGTGAGCAACTAACAAAAAGAAAGCAAGTAGTTCTGGCTTAATTTAACTATATTTCTTAGTAATGATCGTAGCTTTTCCGGTTACAAGCCTCTCCATCATGTAACGTTTTAGCTTGACAAAAAGCCATGCATGTTTAAATGTGTAGTGCTTTAGCAAAGTGAGGTAATAATCAAAAATGCTCTCTTAAGCCCATTGCACACTGTACGATTTTAGCCACGATTCTGCCGTCTGAGACAAATTTTGTGAATCCTAAAGATTTATGTCATCATAGGGCAAATTCGTCAATCTTACAACGTACAATGTGTGACATGTTCACTGATGGCCGATTAATAGTCTTTGCAATGATCTTTAGCATCCAGCGAAGTTCTGGCAGTGTCAGAAATGTAGCACAGCAGCCGTATAGTGTGACTGCTATTATGACAGCCAGACAAGATATTCCGCTCCTCTCTCGCACCCCAATTCACTTGGAAAGAAACCTGCTCCGCATCTGCACCACCATAGCAACATTTGTGCCCAGTTATCACTCTTCTCAAGCGCTTTCAATGTTTTTTTCTTCTTTTGATTTTATATAATAAGTTTTAATAAATAAGCAGAAAATATTTGGAGAATAGTGTATCAATTAAGCAATATGAAAACATGATTCCCTGAATTAAATAAATTGCTTAGAGCTTAAATAGAATTCTTAAAAAAAAATTATTTCATTTTAATTTTCATAACATGCTTTTTCTTTACATTTATCATGCATTTTCTTTATTAGGGGTCAAACCCTGAAGGGGCGAAAGACCCCTATAGTTTTTGTTAGTTTTCTTATTAGAGGTCAAGCCCCGAAGGGGCAAAAGACACCCTATAGTTTTTGTTAATTTTCTTCTTCTTCTTATTATTATTATTACGCTCTTGAGTCTGTAGCAGCCCATAGAACCGCTTGTGAGAAAGATATGAAATTGGCACACAGAAAGAGGACAGTCTGATCTGTTACCACAGAAAATTTGGCATCTCTACCTCAAACCCTGTAGCACCACCAACTGCCCATATTTGCACTCACGTTTATGTTAAAAACTTTTGAACCGTGAGTCCTAGAAACAATATTCTCCGCCATTTAGAATTTTCTGAAGGAAAAAAACCCCTGTTTTTTTTAGCTCATTCTAGGCCGTTTGTCTGATTTGCGCAAAAATTGTCCTGCATCATCTAGAGGCATTCACAAGTGTATTCACGGATTTTTGATAAACCACACCATTTTAGAATGGCGCTTCAACGAATTTGACGAAGAATGCATAAAATTGAACTTGAGGCTGTATCTCCGCAATACTTTGAGGGATTGGGATTAGGGCTGCACGTTTTCAAGTTTTTCATTAACCGTTAACCGAGGCCCTTAACGGTTAATACTCGGTTAACCATAGTGTGCGCCAGGGATGGAAATTAACTTTTTTTGTCCACCGGCCACTGTGGATTTCAAAATCTACCAGCCACTCAATGTTTTTACCAGCCACTTTCTTGTTTTTAACCGACAATGTGTAACTGCATGTGAAAATTAATACTACAAGATCTACAATACTTAAGCCGTTTATTTAATCTCAAGTCTCAATGAAATACTGGCATTTTCTCTTTCTCTCTTATAGCCTACACACACAATCCATGAACTGATATTCATTTCAGTTCGCATACGAGGAAAACACAATGTTACGGACGTGAGCGCTCTGAAAGCGGCACTGAAAGATGCTTTAAAACTTCCACAGAGACATCAAACAGAAAGCACAAAACCTTTCTTTAAAGTGAATTTCGTTTTGTATTAATTGTGTCTTAATTTTAATCAATGTTTCATCAACCAATTGCCTGGATTTAATAAATAAGAATTAAATATAGCAGACGATATAATCACAAAGCGGAGGCGCCGGCGCGTGAACTGGAGCTCGTCTCATAAATGAACCGAAACTCAGTGTATAAGGTAGCCTTGCCTCACAAATTATTCAAAACTAAAGAAAACAGACACAGACTGCTCTCTGCTTATGTAATCCGTAAGAAATGTGCATTTCTCTCTGGTGCGTTACTGCGAAGACCGCGAGTCAGCATCGTCAACTTCATCTTTGCAAATGACACGGACAAAGAAAAGACTTGTTTATTAATAAATAATTAAAATATCTCCTTGCTATATTTTACATATTCATAATCTTTACTTTTGCCGGTTCTTTGTGACAGATTTTAGGAGCTTTATTGGCAGCGCCACGCAGCCACCCTTACATGAGCGCGTCACCGCACCCACCAGAATAGCCCTGTTTTTTTGTTAAGGATTTGTTTACTGTGTGTGTGATTCATTTAATGGAAAGCACATTCACTGAGTTGTCTTGCTAATCAGTGTCTCCTCGTTTATTCAAACTAATTTGTCCTTTAACAGACGAACGTCGCATGATGCTATTTTTATTTACCCGCCACGGTGGCCGGTAGGTGAAGCGAGTTTACCCGCCACAACACGAAATCACCCGCATTTGGCTGGTGGCAGGTGCTAATTTCCATCCCTGGTGTGCGCGCCGCAACCCCGAGATACAGACACACGAGAAAGGGGTAGTTCATTTTTAACACCTTTAATAACTGGTTGGACCACATTTGAAACTAAATTAATTTATAGAAATAAAACGCAGTGGTAAGGACAGAGCAGTTAAAGTAGGTCACTGACTTTTGCGTTCGTGGCCTGTGAACAAGGCCCTAGAATTTAATGCTGCATTGCAATACTTGCATTTTGCCCCGTCATTCTCGATTTTAAAGTGCTCCCACGCTGTGCTTTTCTTTGCCCGCTTCATATTAGAAAACTGGTCAAGACTACTTCTTGTGGACATTACAAATGTCTGGGAGCGCTCTGGCAGTCTCTGGTGGTGCAAAAATGTATTACAACTAAATTCAATGCACGCCATTGACGCCACTTAACCGAGCAAAATGTTTCACTCGGTTACGCAATTTTTAACGGTTAATCGGTTAACCATGGACACCCCTAATTGGGATGAAACTTGGTACGTGTCATCATCATTAGGCCCTGAGGTTGCCTGCAGAATTTTGGTGCACTGCCCCCTACTGGTCAGGAGATAGAAAAATTGATATTTTGGCTTATAACTTGAACGCTTTCCTGCATGATAACCATCATGCCCATATACTACCAGAGCAGTTTCAGAACAGCGCCACATACTGGAAAAAAATGCAATGAAGTAGCTTTTTTTTGGTTATTTTTAAAATAAATGGGATTTTTATAATTGAAGTTGACTTTTTCTAACTCCTCATACTAATCGGACTCTAACCAAAAACATGGCACAAAGCTTCTTTTGCTGCTCATGGTGCCGATAATTGGCTTGACCCTGGTATCGCTGCTTGCAGCTATATTTTTAATTACTATTTTACTTTTAATAAATTTACTTTAAACATCTGTAAACTTCTTTAGTTAAGATTCACACCACTACATTTTGAACAATTTATATAGGTAAGTATTTATTGGACGTTTTAATCCCAATCAGCTAAATCAATTAGATACAATTATAGAAATCTGCATACAGTGAGGGGAAAAAAGTATTTGATCCCCTGCTGATATTGTATGTTTGCCCACTGACAAACAAATGATCAGTCTATAATTTTAATGGTAGGTTAATTTGAACAGTGAGATACAGAATAACAACAAAAATATCCAGAAAAACGCATGTCAAAAATGTTATAAATTGAATTGCTTTTTAATGAGGGAAATAAGTATTCGACCCCTCTGCAAAACATGACTTAGTACTTGGTGGCAAACCCCTTGTTGGCAATCACAGAGGTCAGACGTTTCTTGTAGTTGGCCACCAGGTTTGCACACATCTCAGGAGGGATTTTGTCCCAATCTTCTTTGCAGGTCTTTTCCAAGTCATTAAGGTTTCGAGGCTGACGTTTGGCAACTCAAACCTTCAGCTCCCTCCACAGATTTTCTATGGGATTAAGGTCTGGAGACTGGCTAGGCCACTCCAGGACCTTAATGTGCTTCTTCTTGAGCCACTCCTTTGTTGACTTGGCCATGTGTTTTGGGTCATTGTCATGCTGGAATACCCATCCACGACCCATTTTCAATGCACTGGCTGAGTGAAGGAGGTTCTCACCCAAGATTTGACGGTACATGTCCCCTTCCATCATCCCTTTGATGCGGTGAAGTTGTCCTGTCCCCTTAGCAGAAAAACACCCCCAAAGCATAATGTTTCCACCTCCATGTTTGACGGTGGGGATGGTGTTCCCCACATTCCAGAATTCCTACATTACTGTAGGCTACCTCCTGCACTCGTGTTCATTCTCAACATCTGTAATTTTTTGTATTTGTGATCAGGTCTTATTATAGGCCTATTTGAAAAAATCCAGCTTTCTTTTTCTATGTTAGTCTTTGATCGTGATGCAGTGGTATTTTTTAGCAATGTATATGCTGATGTCCTGACTTTCAGAAAAAAAAGCTCATCCATGACAGGCAAATCTTGACATTTCGCTTATATTCCTCAAAGCTCCCATAACGTGAGTCACATTCACTGATCTGGACGATTGGGACCATAGTGGGCTACAATGTATATTGTACAGTTTGTCCAGATACTCGGGTGACATTTCACCCCATGCTTCCTGTAGCACTTGCCATAGATGTGGCTGTCTTGTCGGGCACTTCAAAATCTCAATGGGGTTAAGATCCATAACACTCTTTACCAATTATCTGTTGTCAAATGTCTGTTTCTTTGCCCACTCTAATTCAATGAAGCTGTCAGCTGAGGACATGTGAGGCATCTATTTCTCAAGCTAGAGATTCTGATGTACATATCCTCTTGTTTAGTTGTACATCTGGCCTTCCACATCTTTTTCTGTCCTTGTTAGAGCCAGTTGTCCTTTGATTTGAAGACCGTAGTGTACACCTTTGTATGAAATCTTCATTTTTTGGCATTTTCAAGCATTGGATATCCATCATTCCTCAAAACAATGACTGACTGATGAGTTTCTAGACAAAGCTGTTTCTTTTTTGCCATTTTTGACCAAATATTGACCTCAAGACATTGTAATCTATTGCATATGTGGCAACTCAAAAACAAACACAAAGACAATGTTAAGCTTCATTTAAAAAAAACAATTAGCTTTCAACTGTGTTTGTTATAATGGCAAGTTATTTAGTACCTAATTAGGAATTTAGCATGATTACTCGAGTAGAAGGTGTTGGAGTAATGACTGCTGGAAATGGGGACTGTCTAGATTTGATAAAAAATAACTTTTTTCAAATAGCGATGGTACTGTTTTTTACATCAGTAATGTCCTGACTATATTTTGTGATCAGTTGAATGCCACTTAAGTGAATTATTGTACCAATTTCCTTTTGAAACAGCAAAATCTTTACATTATTCCAAACTTTGGCCACTAGTGTAGTTCATTACATAATTAATAAAATGTGTCTTAAATAGCTTTATTAAGATACTTTTTTAGCTAACCCTTTAAAATTATAGCAATGTAACCTTTGTTATCATGAATAGCTTACAGCTGCAGTTTAAGTGTAGTTTCACCTAAACTGTCTTGGGAAAGGTTTGGTTCACAAGTTTGTTTATAATATGGAGAGGTGGTGGTGTAGTGGTCTAAAGCACATAACTGGTAATCAGAAGGTCACTGGTTCGAGCCCCACAGCCACCACCATTGTGTCCTTGAGCAAGGCACTTAACTTCAGGTTGTTACGGGGGGATTGTCTCTGTAATAAGTGCACTGTAAGTCGCTTTGGATAAAAGTGTCTGCCAAATGCATAAATGTAAATATGTTTGTAAGTTTGCTTACTTGTGCCTCACTTTATTTTTTCTATAGCAATTATGTTGTTTCATACTGTTCTTACCTCTGCAGAATGAGAAGGGTCAGTGTCCTGCTGATGTTGTTCCGGAGCATCTGGACATGCCTCTGGATATAGCTGATGCTGCAGTCCAGGCTAAAGAGCTCCGCACATTGCTACAGGAAGTTTTCCCTTGGCCAGACGCTCCCCTCCCTTTCCTGCCTGCCCGACCTCTAGGCCAACTCTCTGACAAGGCCCGTGCCCAGCTCTCAAGTATGGGCCTTCACCTCGGAGACAAAGTAGTCATTGCTGGTCAAAAGGTAATTATTAAGTTCTCCATTTCTTTGATCACTGTAATGAGCTCTGCAATCTTTTCTGCATCAATGCTGAAACTGCAGAATCACAACCAAAGGAAAAAAAAGAAATAAACAAAATCGCAAGCTTACAAGGGACTATATATATATATATATATATATATATATATATATATATATATATACACTACCGTTCAAAAGTTTGGGGTCACATTGAAATGTCCTTATTTTTGAAGGAAAAGCACTGTACTTTTCAATGAAGACAACTTTAAACTAGTCTTAACTTTGAAGAAATACACTCTATACATTGCTAATGTGGTAAATGACTATTCTAGCTGCAAATGTCTGGTTTTTGGTGCAATATGTACATAGGTGTATAGAGGCCCATTTCCAGCAACTATCACTCCAGTGTTCTAATGGTACAATGTGTTTGCTCATTGGCTCAGAAGGCTAATTGATGATTAGAAAACCCTTGTGCAATCATGTTCACACATCTGAAAACAGTTTAGGTCGTTACAGAAGCTACAAAACTGACCTTCCTTTGAGCAGATTGAGTTTCTGGAGCATCACATTTGTGGGGTCAATTAAACGCTCAAAATGGCCAGAAAAAGAGAACTTTCATCTGAAACTCGACAGTCTATTCTTGTCCTTAGAAATGAAGGCTATTCCATGCGAGACATTGCTAAGAAATTGAAGATTTCCTACAACGGTGTGTACTACTCCCTTCAGAGGACAGCACAAACAGGCTCTAACCAGAGTAGAAAAAGAAGTGGGAGGCCGCGTTGCACAACTGAGCAAGAAGATAAGTACATTAGAGTCTCTAGTTTGAGAAACAGACGCCTCACAGGTCCCCAACTGGCATCTTCATTAAATAGTACCCGCAAAACACCAGTGTCAACATGTACAGTGAAGAGGCGGCTGCGGGATTCTGGGCTTCAGGGCAGAGTGGCAAAGAAAAAGCCATATCTGAGACTGGCCAATAAAAGAAAAAGATTAAGATGGGCAAAAGAACACAGACATTGGACAGAGGAAGACTGGAAAAAAAGTCAAGATGAATCCAAGTTTGAGGTGTTTGGATCACAAAGAAGAACGTTTGTGAGACGCAGAACAAATGAAAAGATGCTGGAAGAATGCCTGACGCCATCTGCTAAGCATGGTGGAGGTAATATAATGGTCTGGGGTTGCTTTGGTGCTGGTAAGGTGGGAGATTTGTACAGGGTAAAAGGGATTCTGAATAAGGAAGGCTATCACTCCATTTTGCAACGCCATGCCATACCCAGTGGACAGCGCTTGATTGGAGCCAATTTCATCCTACAACAGGACAATGACCCTAAACACACCTCCAAATTGTGCAAGAACTATTTAGAGCAGAAGCAGGCAGCTGGTATTCTGTCGGTAATGGAGTGGCCAGCGCAGTCACCAGATCTGAACCCCATTGAGCTGTTGTGGGAGCAGCTTGACCGTATGGTACGCAAGAAGTGCCCATCCAACCAATCCAACTTGTGGGAGCTGCTTCTGGAAGCGTGGGGTGCAATTTCTCCAGATTACCTCAACAAATTAACAGCTAGAATGCCAAAGGTCTGCAATGCTGTAATTGCTGCAAATGGAGGATTCTTTGACGTAAAAAAAATCTTATTTCAAATACAAATCATTATTTCTAACCTTGTCAATGTCTTGACTCTATTTTCTATTCATTTCACAACGTATGGTGGCTTCTCTGCTCTTTGCGGATGATGTTGTCGTGTTGGCCCCTTCACACCAGGACCTTCAGCATGCGCTGGGACGGTTTGCAGCCGAGTGTGAAGCGGCCGGGATGAGGATCAGCACCTCCAAATCCGAGGCCATGGTCCTCAGTCGGAAAAGGGTGGCTTGCTCCCTTCAGGTTGGTGGGGAGATCCTTCCTCAAGTGGAGGAGTTTAAGTATCTTGGGGTTTTGTTCACGAGTGAGGGAAGGATGGAACGGGAGATTGACAGACGGATCGGTGCAGCTTCTGCAGTAATGCGGTCGATGTACCGGTCTGTTGTGGTGAAGAAGGAGCTGAGCCGCAAGGCAAAGCTCTCTATTTACCGGTCAATCTACGTTCCTACTCTCACCTATGGTCATGAGCTTTGGGTCATGACCGAAAGGACAAGATCCCGGATACAGGCGGCCGAAATGAGCTTTCTCCGCAGGGTGGCTGGGCGATCCCTTAGAGATAGGGTGAGAAGCTCGGTCACTCGGGAGGAGCTCAGAGTAGAGCCGCTGCTCCTCCACATCGAGAGGGGTCAGTTGAGGTGGCTCGGGCATTTGTTTCGAATGCCTCCTGGACGCCTTCCCCGGGAGGTGTTCCGGGCACGTCCCACTGGGAGGAGGCCCCGGGGAAGACCTAGGACACGTTGGAGAGACTATGTCTCCCGGCTGGCCTGGGAACGCTTCGGTGTCCCCCCAGAAGAGCTGGAGGAAGTGTCTAGGGAGAGGGAAGTCTGGGCATCTCTGCTTAGACTGCTGCCCCCGCGACCCGGCCCCGGATAAGCGGAAGAAGATGGATGGATGGATGGATGGTGGTGAATAAGTGTGACTTTTCAGGAAAACACAAAATTGTTTGGGTGACCCCAAACTTTTGAACGGTAGTGTGTATATATATATATATATATATATATATATACACTGTATATATACACTCACCTAAAGGATTATTAGGAACACCATACTAATACTGTGTTTGACCCCCTTTCGCCTTCAAAACTGCCTTAATTCTACATGGCATTGATTCAATAAGGTGCTGAAAGCATTCTTTAGAAATGTTGGCCCATATTGATAGGATAGCATCTTGCAGTTGATGGAGATTTGTGGGATGCACATCCAGGGTACGAAGCTCCCGTTCCACCACATCCCAAAGATGCTCTATTGGGTTGAGATCTGGTGACTGTGGGGGCCATTTTAGTACAGTGAACTCATTGTCATGTTCAAGAAACCAATTTGAAATGATTCGAGCTTTGTGACATGGTGCATTATCCTGCTGGAAGTAGCCATCAGAGGATGGGTACATGGTGGCCATAAAGGGATGGACATGGTCAGAAACAATGCTCAGGTAGGCCGTGGCATTTAAACGATGCCCAATTGGCACTAAGGGGCCTAAAGTGTGCCAAGAACACATCCCCCACACCATTACACCACCACCACCAGCCTGCACAGTGGTAACAAGGCATGATGGATCCATGTTCGCATTCTGTTTATGCCAAATTCTGACTCTACCATCTGAATGTCTCAACAGAAATCGAGACTCATCAGACCAGGCAACATTTTTCCAGTCTTCAACTGTCCAATTTTGGTGAGCTCTTGCAAATTGTAGCCTCTTTTTCCTATTTGTAGTGGAGATGAGTGGTACCCGGTGGGGTCTTC
>JAVLUX010000023.1:31800000-31855000 GCA_032164185.1 Moxostoma hubbsi | reverse complement strand
AGCTAATCTCTTCCTATGAAACTTACTATTATTTGTCAAAAATGTTGTTCACTTACCAGAGATAAGATGTGTGCTGCAATTTTTTGTTCTGCACATATCTAGCTGTCTCGCTTCATTGCAGCGGTTCATGCATCCATTTGTGGTTGCTTTTTTTTGGCAGTCTAAATACTTTTGTTTCCATTAGTTCCAAGCATCCAGGAAACATCCAGCCACCAAACAACAAGGTCCACATTTTAATAAAGAAATTCTATTACAATCGTATTAATGTTAGTAACATTAATCAGGTGAAAGTCATTATGAATGGCCTCCTGCTATAGTCAAAGATGTCACTTCCTTAAACCGATGAGCAGTCCTTGAAGGGGGAAAAATCCTTTAGTAAACACTGTAATAATTATTACATCTGCTAAAAAAAATTAAATAAGAAATTGTGTGTGCTTGTTTCTCATCAAGTATGAAGACAGGGGTTACAGGTGTTTTCTTACATGAAAGGTTTGTTGAGATTGTTATTGATTTAAGCCATCGATAAATCAAATTTAATAGAAACGTGCTCATTTACACAATGTTTCTCTGAATGACAGTTGTCAGAAGAAATTGCATTATACACTTCATGCTTCAAACTTTGTGCTAGTCAGTGGGGTCAAAAACGTTCAAGCTCCTTGTGACAAGGAGGTGGCGGGAACCGGCTGAGCAGTCAATGTAAACTTTTAATAAACAAATAAAAAAAACACAACATAAAACTCTTTCCAGCATAAAACAAAACACACACACACACACACACACACACACACAAGATTGCTGTGTGCGTCTCTCTCTCCCAAACTGGCATCCATGGCTCCTCTTTATCTCTCTCCTGCTGATTGGGCTGATTCAGCGCTGGGCATCCATCGTTAAGGCCCGGTCTCGTCCTCTTTCTCATCACACTCCTAAAAAGACAATAAGCCACCAGAAAATTAATCCATACATCTCCAGTGTTTTAATCCACATTTTCTAAAGCAATCCAATTGGTTTTTAGAGAAACAGGCCAAGTAACTCCTTTTCCAATATGAATCATAATCTCTGCAGTCTCCTAGGAGCGATTATGAATTGAAGCTCGATTAAACTCGCTTATGCTTGATGCATGCGCAGAGCGCTGTACCTCAAGTAGAGCTTTCAAGGTTACAAAACCAAGTGTAATGTGGTGGCACACTGGCAATCAGTGGAGGAAATGCTTCAGTGTGCTGAATAAACTGCTTTTGCGGAGAACCAGCTCATCATTTAATGAACTGACCTTTTTGGAATGAACTGTGTCGAATTTACTACAATAAAATTGCAGTTTTATAAGAGAAATAACAGATGATTTTGCAACAGGTATGTGTTAATTTATAGCTTTACCCAATCATTTGTTTGGTGTCTGCAAACAGTGATTTATGGCCTTAACACTCTGAACACAGTTAATTGAATTCAGGGTCATTATACAGTATGATCAGTTTAGAATATTGACATGGTCAAAGTACTACAGAGGTTGGTATCTCCATTTATAAAATAATATCTGTACACATGCGCTAAATAATCGAAAAAATAATCGAGATTGCAATTACGGCTGCTGCAATTAACTAATCGTGAAAACTGTCAATTTCAGAACTTAATTTAGATATATTTAGTCCTGTTTAGTTAGAATTTTGTATTTACATTTTTATTTATTTATTTCCATTGGTTGAGCATTGTAACCAATCACAGACATGTTCATTGAGGACATAAGCCTATCAGTAATGGTGCAACAAAACTAGATTGCTCCCGTTATAATATAACAATAAAACTGCAATATTAAGGAACAAAGTTCGTTTTTGGAGTTGTACCTTACATAAATAATGTGGCTTCCTTTTTTACCCCACACAAAAAAGGAATTTAATGTCAATTCTATTAATAATTCTGATTACAATATCAAGGGAAACAAATGTGTTCACCCCATGGAGACTGCGGATGTCAAGGTTTATAATGAATAAGTTTATGGTCATCATCAATTTTTAAATGTTCATAAAATGGGATCATTATAAGAGCCCTTTTTCTCTCATTTAATAAGATTTAATCACATGGCGAACTGAATGAACGGCACATCCATTCCATTCAGTCTCTGTTGGTCAACGGAGCCTCATTTACTAACGAGATGCAACGTTTTCAGTTCTTTCACAAACTTCATATTTCTGTTTGTTTGATTTGTCCACAAATGAGATGCCTCGTTCGGTGTTGCTCTGGGTCTCGTTAAGACTCAAAACACCACTTATTAAGACATATTTGTTCAATAGGTCAAATCGATTATGTCACAGCCCTCACTCAAATGTTATTTGTTTGTGTCAAAGCAGTCATGCACTTCCCTGAGACTTCACTAAATAAAATATATATATATATATATATATATATTTTAAATTGGTCGCTTAAAATAATTTTTCAAAAACACAGATTTGTTTATGATGAAAACATCACTAGTTTGGAGAATAGCAGGTCTGAAAAGCAAAAAAAGAGTTTGCAGGCTAGAGCTCGCTCATCTGCATTGTCCTTACAGAAATTAACTTGTGTAGCTGGTCCTCGCGCCCTCACATAGCCACATACAAAATTAGCAATTAATGAAATCCTCCACCACATTGGGACTGAAGTAAGCAGAGTGCTGCGGATCTGTAGATTGGCTAATCAAACCCCATTATTTTCAGGGATACTTGGCGCCACTGGCTGTCTTTGATCTCCATTTTACTTGTAGCGTTATTTTTATCCAAGCTCATTTGCCTGTTTGTGAATGTCGGCACAATAGAAAACAAGGTCGGCTCTCCAGTGACCAGCCGAACGGCACAAAATATGTGCCGTTGTATGCGAATGTGCTTGTTTGTTTCTAGAATAAAGTAGTAATCACTTTCATTGCCCTCCGTAGGACACAGCAATAGATAAAGAGAGCGAAACTGCTCTATTGATTGTGTATTATTGCCTCTGCGGCCCACGCGGCCAAAAAAACTATTATTCTCGCTGTCCCCACAGAGCTCCCCCTCCATTTGCTAAAGTGTGTGGTGCTGCTTCTTGTATGTCTTTCTTTCTTTCTCTTAGTAAACCTTAGCTTATTGCACTGCTATGGTTTGTTTCTTAGGTTGGTACTCTGCGGTTCTGTGGCAGTACTGAGTTTGCTGGTGGTCTGTGGGCCGGTGTTGAGCTTCACCAACCAGTGGGCAAGAATGACGGATCAGTAGCTGGTGTCCAGTACTTCATTTGCCCTATTAAACATGGTAAGAGTGCAGATGGACATGGTATCTTGCTTTCCTTAAATTGTATTAACTTGCAAAGTGTATAGTTTACTAACCAACCAGGTGCAACATCTTTAAGGTTCAAGCTAGAAATAATGTATCTGCCATGTTAATTCCATTAAGAGGTAACAGTTTTTGTCTTAGCCAGCTGCATCAGGTATTGTACTACGATGTTTGAGCATAACTAACTAGTTAGCATGAGAAGGTAACAACAAGGATCATACAAGATCCTTGAAGTGTTTAAAGTTCTGGATTGTAGCTTTTAGGAATGTACTGTAAGTGTACTGGGATACATGGTAAATTGATTTGTTTTGTTGGACAGTTCTTATATTAATAAATATTTATTGTCCACACGTCTTTGATGATATCCACGATATCCCCCACACACAGTGAAAAGATATATGGCTATATTTGAACCGCTTGGAAGGAAGTGGCCATGTGACTAACATTGCAATCGACCAACCACAGCTTGTTTTTTTTCAAATTGTTTGGATATCTTAACATCATTTACACGTGGTTGGGAGAAGGTGTTAATTTTGTTCTTACCAACTAACATTTTGAAAATATGATAATGTTCATGAACCCCAAAATTTACTTAGGCTTTACTAATGATTTGAAAAATTAGTTCTGCTCGTGTTTCATGAATGAGGCCCTTTGTGTGTTGATCATATTTGAGACCCAAGCACTCCATTGTCATTGAATAATGTCCCTTTTAATATCTAATCTGTTCTCGACAGTCAGTTGTTGATGAAAAGTGAAAAGAAACATTCATTCTACTCATACATAGCATGGATGCTGTAAAGAAATAGTGCAACTTCCTTCAAACATTGACTCCTTTCAAACAATGAAACATTATAAATTTAATAAATAACAATTCTGCTTTAAAACTGTACTTCAAGGTCCTGGATTTGAATTTAGTGACGCCTGGATGAACTCTGTATCTAGTGAGCATAATGTTTAATAATTACTACTAGCTTACTAACCACATTACTACAAAGCAGCAAGCTAATATATAAGTTATACTTTTTGTTAATCTTTTTGTCTTAACCAGCTAGGGCAATAACAAGTGCTAAACAACGGTATTTGAACATAAGTCGCTAACTAGCTTACAGGCGAGTGTAATGTTTACAACATTGCAAAACAAGTTTGATTTGAGCTTCACGTGATACAACATGACTCTTCCAGTTTTTGTCCAAACTAGCTTTTCCAAACTGGCCCAAAATCTTGCTCAATGTAAAAACGACCTTGCGGTGGTGGCTAACTAGTCATACTGCATTAGCAAGAGGTGTAAAATGTTAGATAGCTCAAACTTGGTTATTTCTTTAGTTTCTATATCATTCAAGTAACAATCTGTTCTCAAAAGCTAACAAAATCATTTCCATCTGCCCCTCTTCAGGAATTTTCGCCCCCCTCTCTAAAATCAGCAAGCTCTCTGAGCGCCGGAAAAACAGTCCCCGCCAGCCCTCTGCTCCTGTACCCCACCCAAAACGCATCGACTTGGCACGGGTTACGGCCAAGGTCAACACAGGTAAACCTCTCACTGTCTCGGTTGCTTAATGACCCTCTTTTCAGCCCACAAACCTAATATCAACAAGAAGCCAGCGGCCACCACAGACTCAAAAGAAATTAGCATCCCAGAGGACCTGCTTGATAATTAAACTTACACTAGTGTGAACAGCAATGGTGGTGATAAAGCAGTTGGCTTGAACACTTTAGGGGTTGTAAAGACAGTAAAAAGCAATGTGGGCACTGAAGAAATGGAGGACTCATTGGGGGAGCTAATTTAACTTGTGTGCTATTACAGCGCTCGCCCCAAGGCCTGTTTATACAGTCATGGCTCCCACAAATGCGTGTAGTTTAACACTAACTTTGTGTGCACACACACACACACACATATTGTTCCAAACACAAATTACTTTCTTCCATAGAACACAAAAATATATTTTTTTGAAGAATAACCAAAGTCATGGTTTCACATTAACTTAACATTTGCATAATTGTACATGTTCTTGGATGTTGTGGGTTCATACACACATTGATAAAGGGTTAGTACAACAGTATATTATTATATTTTAAATGCTATTCAGGTTGACTGGGTTCCCAAAACTGTGTAAATTTAAAAATGGACCAGAACTAAAGTTTACAAAAGCTAAATACTTATTTTGGATGTCACACCTCCACCTGGATGATGCAACAGCAGCCATAGTGAGCCAGTACGCTCACCACACACCAGCTATTGGTGGAGAGGAGAGAGTAGAGTTATAGAGCCAATTAAAGGATGGGGATTATTAGGAGGCCATGTTTGAGAAGGGCCAATGGGGGGAATGTGGCCAGGACACCAGGGTTACACCCCTACTCTTTACAATAAGTGCCCTGGGATTTTTAATGACCACAGAGAGTCAGGACCTCGGTTTAACATCTCATCAAAAGGACGGTGCTTTTTTACAGTATAGTGTCCCGTTGCCAAACTGGGGCATAGCACAGTTTCAAGCACAGTTTAACACTGGTTGAAGTAAGAAAGTCTCAGTTTCAAATGTGAAGAGAAGACTTCGAGCTGCAGGTTTGACTGGTCGAGTGGCAGTAAAAAAGCCATTGCCAAGATGGCAAAAAAAGTAAAAGAGGCTTGCCTGGGCCATGAAGCACCGTCAGTGGACTACAAGTAGGAGACTAGAAGAAGGACTTATGGACCGATGAATCAAAATTGATTGACCGATAAATTGAAATATTCGGTTCATCACGCAGGGTTTGTATTCCATCAAGTAGGTGAAAAGATGGTTCCTCAGTGTGTGACACCAAATGTCATACATGGAGGAGTAAGCGTGATGGTCTGGGGCTCTTTTGCTGGACCAGAGTCAGTGACTTGCACAGAGTGAGTGACACCCTGAACCAAAACTGCTACCAAGCATTTTGCAGTACCTTGCAATACCCTCTGGTATACACCAAGTTGGCCTAGGGTTCATCCTACAGCAAGATAATGACCCAAAACACCTCCAGACTATGTCAGAACAACCTTAGAAGAAAAGAACAAGATCATGGAATGATCTCAAATCATGGAATGGCCAGCACAGTCTTCAGACTTAAACCCCATCGAGCTGGTTTGGGATGAACTGGACAGAAGGGTGAAAGTAAAGCAACCTACCAGTGCAACACATTTGTGGGAACTTCTGCAACAGTGTTGGGAGGAACTTTCTGAGCAATATTTGATTTCCATTGTAGAAAGAATGCCACGAGTGTGTTCGGCTGTTATATCCGTAAAAGTTGGCTGCTTTGAGTCAAAACTTTTTATTAAATTTTGTTAAACAAAGCGATTCCATGATTTCTTTTTTATCTCCAATTGTTTATTTGTTCTATGATTTAATTTCAGAGTACACTAAGACATTCATCTGCGTAAATTTCAATAAAAACTGGAAAAATTAAGGTTCTAAAACTTTTGACCTGTAGTGTATATAGCTCATGAAATGCACTTTTTTATGTTCTGTTGTTTGTCGGCAGAGCAATATGATTTAATAAGTACATACACTTTATCCTGACAAGAACCACCTTTTTCATCCGTATAAAGAGCGTGTCATAGATGTACACCTGATATTCAATGAAGACTTAATTACTATCTTTCTTAATTCCGCAAGACATTAAGCCTGTTTTCATAGTCTTATGTCCATGCTTTGTGTTTGATAGGTTGCTGTTCATTTCATGTGGTGCAGAAATGCTGCATCTTGGTGATTTACTGCATCTTTTCTGTCTTCTTGTTTCATGTTTGCTGAAAACTGCGGTTGCAGTGAGCATTTTAATATGAACTTTAAACTTTTTTTTTGTTTGTTTTAATTTCAGTCTGAATCATTCTATTAGCAGGCGTAAAAACTTTATACTTCAATACATTAAATGTAATTCTTTACTAGTCAGAAGTATCTGATCCTGGAGCCTCTCGATTTGTTCAGGTCACCCATCTGCAAATACATAAATTGATGCCTTTGCAAACAGCACATTTACACTAGATACTCTTCATATATTGCTGATGCTTGACAGTTTTCATGCAAGCATGCGCTAAGTCTAGGTGCAAGTGGGTTTGACTAAATTGCACAAGCAAAGCACTAATGGGCTGGGTCAAGAGCAATTTAAATATGAGGTTCTTCTCCGGTTATTGCACCGTCAGTGTCCTATTATAAAGTATATTCAGTCAATGTCAAGCACTAGCGATATAAACAAAGACAACACATTCATGAGTTGGTAGTGTAAATGGGCTGTATGCTATGCATTAGAAGAATATAAATATGGACTCATGTTCTTTTGTTCATTAACTCCAGAATTGTTGAATGTCAGACATGTTTCTAGTGACATGCTATAAAACGCATGGGAATTGTGATTCTTGTCAGGACTTGAATGTAGGCTCTGTTAATTTATAGAGAATGCCAGTATCATTAGTAAATTGCGCTTTTCACCACTTCATTAATATGCAATATGCACAGAGTTTGTGCACATATACCAACAGAGAGCATAAACACTCTCACCCATGTCCACTTGTGCTTTGTGCTGGCACGAAAATTAGATAATGAGATGCTTTGCTTCTTGCATAGCACTGTGCTTAAGACGTAGCAGTCTTAAAATAGAGCCCATATTCATATGGACTACTTTAATTGTGCTTGTATGTGCATTTGGAGCTTGACAAACCCAGTGTAACGCGGGGTTAGGATGGGCAAGGAGGAGGCGAGAACCGGCTTGTCAATATAAATAATATTTTAATGAAGAACTTAAAACAAAAGCATAAACAAACACACAACGGACATGTCCGTGATTGAGCTCTCTCTCTCGAACCATCGTCACCGGCCGCCTTTATACCTCGCGCGCCCCATCAGGCCGATTGGGGACCGGGCGTGCAACATTCCGGCCCCGCCCCCCTCCACTCCACACTCCTCCCGACGTTACCTCAGGCCGGGGGCCACCGGCATGACGTACATCCCCGCCCCCTCTTTCCCTGGGGAGGGGCGTGCTTTACGACCTGTCTGCCGGCTGGTTATCCCCGCCTTCCTCGACCTGGGAGGAGACAGGAGGGGAAAACAACAACAAAAAATAGGCGAGGGAAAAGGCCAACACGGCGCAAAAGAGCGAGAGAGAGAGGAGAGAGAGAAAAGGCTCACTCACCGGTTCTCTGATGAACCATCGTGTGGTCCCCGAGCACTCGTCCACACTCTCCGGCGGACGACAGCCGCTCCTCTCCGGGCGAACCGGAGTCAACCTCCGACCCCCAGCGGACAGAACGCCCCTCCGCTTTCCTGGCGACGAGTGGAGACAATCCTCCGCCCCTGGCAGCAGCCCTACCGCTCCGGGCAGTCGGGTAGTTTCTTCCCTCCTCCCCTCGCGGACGGCGGTCTTCCCTCGACTCCTCCGCGTCTCTGGGGACGGCAGGGCACTCCTCCGCCGCCGGCAGCGGCTCCTTCGTTCCAGGCAGTCGGGGAATCCAGTCTCCACTCGCCCCGCGGACGGCGGCCGTCCCCTGCATCCGGGCGATCGGGCTACTCCGTCACCCGGCAGAAGGCAGCGGCGCTCCCTGGGGTGGACGGCAGTGTCGAGGACTCTGCGATGGGCATCCCTCCTCCCTCCTGGGTTTCGGCACCAATGTAAAACAGTTCACACTCACGGGTAAGGAAGAGGCGAGAAACCGGCTTGACATATAACTTAAAAGTTTAATGGAAAACTCAAAAGACAAACACATAAGAAACACAAACACACGACGGACATGTCCGTGAATGATCTCTCTCTCTCTCTCTTGCATCGCCGTCCGCGAGTGGCCTTTATCCCTCTTGACGGCTTAATTAGCCTAATACAGGACCGGGCGTGCGTAATCACACCCCGGTCCCGCCCTCCACCGTGCCACACCCAGTCACTGTTTACATTCATTATATGGAAAAAAAGAAGCCAATTTGTATTTCTTTAACTATTTCTTTTAAATAAGTATAACAAACACAATCCTAAATGTGCTGTACCCTGCCGAGTGTGTCGTTTCTCATCCGGTAACTCTACAGGGAGACATAGTGAAGTCCACCCAGGCTTCTATTAGTGCACTAATGCTGATGAACAGCGGTTCTCAGTACCTCTGTTACACTAGAAACGTCCCCTCACTCTGTCTGCATGGGCTGCTGTTCTTTATAAATTGTTGGAGGTCTTTGCTCCAGATTGGTGTTAGATTGTTGATCTGTTTTTCTAAGCTCTCAAAGACACATTTCCACTGTGTCTTCCTTTAGGGCTCAGGTATTGTCCACTCAGACAGCTAAATGCAGACATGTGGAACTCAATAGCTTTATGTGGCAATAACACTTTTATGAAGAGCCCTCGAGGCATTGTAATTCTTCAAAAAAATGCTTTTCTACTTTGTTTATAATAAAGGCTTTTCTTCTTTGTCTTTATGCTTTCATTTTCCCCCCTCTTTCTTTCTTTCGTTCTTTCTTTCTTAATTGTTTGTTCTTTTTACTGTCTTTATTTTTTCTCTTTTTATTTGTTCTATCTTACGTTCGTTTGTTCCTTTTCACTTTTTCTTTCTTTCTTTCTTTCTTAGGGGTGGATATGACAAACATAGTGCCACTACCATGTCAGAAATGGTAGTTTTTTTTGTCTGATTACTCTCCTCCTGAGGATTCAAATTAACCCCATACATTAAATCTCTGCCCATCACAGTGGCCACCATCTTGGATTGTGATGTTTACAGTTTAAAAGTTTCACGCCCTTCAAACTTTGTCTGATTTATCCAAACAATGTCTTGAAACATTCTCCAGTCTGAGATGCAAAAAAATTAAGGAAAAATTGAAAATTGAGGCTATAGCTAGGCAACCATGGACCATGATCTGAGGGTACATGCAAAATTTGGGTCAAAAGATGCAAAAAATTAGGTGGTTGGTGTCTGGATTCTGTGGGTCATGAGGATTCCAATGATAACAATTGTCCCAATATAAGCCGTACTGCCCCTGCACCATATTAAATTTAATTAAAATACTAAATATATGTTGAATGCCTTGTCAGATTTGAATTAAATTTGGTATGCATCTTTGACATCATGTTTTGAAGGTAAGTGAGCAGTTTGGAGAAAACACCACTTAGTGGTCAAAATGCTTAGTGAATTTAGACAACACTTTTGATGTATCATTGCTTTCTTATTCTAAGTTTTCAGAAAATGCAGAGAGAAATTATATATATATATTATTCTGCTGACTCACAGTTTGGTATGTCTCATCACCTGTTCAGCATGAGGATATGTAGACTATTGTTAATGCAGTGTTTTGTAGTTCTAAAGGACCTGGGTTCAAACCTCCAACCAAGCAAGTCATCTAGCTTGATATTCATCATACATGAGCTTTTTGTATTCTGCTAACTGAATGGTTTCTTGGCTTGATTTTCCTCTTTGTTGAAAAGTTACATGAATACAAAGTTGATAATGGTGACTGTTATGTTTGGCTGTAATTCCTCTTAGCTTGGTATGTTTTTTTTGTCCACATCTGTCCATGTTGTGGCAGTTTGGTTCAGTGGATGGCACACTGACCTGTGAAATGGAAAGGCATACGATCAAGACCATCCTAAGGTGTATGTGGTGCATTTGAATCATCAAGAGGCGTGTGTATATATTTATCTTTTGAACACTTTGTCAAATTAAAAAATTGGTATGCATCATTAACTGTACTGAGGGTATCTGAGCAGTTTGAAGACAGTGGCACATATCTAAATTCTTAGTCAATGTAATTATAAATAATGAAGCATTGATAAATCTAATGTTAAGTTTTTTAAAGAAATTTCTAAATGTATTTAATTTTTTTTCTTTCAATTAACTCCTGCTTGGTATGTCTCTTTAGCACCTGTACAGTTTGTGGCTAAGTAACATAGTGGTCTATGCAGCATTGCATTGAGCCTTACAGATTGGATAAATACTGATTTGAGCCCTGCTCCGGGCAACTTGTTATTATTATTTTTCCTCCCAATGGTAGTCTGTGGCAATAGGCTATTTAGGGGTTCTTGGCCCCGTAATGGCAACCCTATTAACCGTATGTAGGAAAATGCTGAAATTTGGCACACTGATTGGGGTGGGCATGACAAATTTGGGACCCCTAGGTCAAACTCCATAGCACCACCACCAGTTCAAAAATTCACTTTTCTTTTGAGTGTATTTTTTGGACTGTTTTACCTAGAAATACAATTATTTTTGCATCTGATTACTCTCATCCTGATGATTCCAATGATATATTTTAAATACATTGTAGGATTTCAAAGAAAATTGGTATGCATAATCGCCATCATGTCCCGATAATACGTGAACAGTTTGGAGACAGCACTACCTATAGTTCAAAAGATAACCCACACTTGTGTGCTGACTCTAACCTCAGTGAGTCTATTTGCTATTCAATGGACATGTCAACTGAGTGGCTCAGTGTGTTAAAGCACTGGTTTATATTTATATGGGGATTGTTGGATCGATTTCCACATGGACCAGGGTTAGAGATTATGTTATATTGTACTGGCAGCCTTTGTATTGTGTTTACTGAATAGTTGTAGGGATTATCACATATCAATTCTGTTTGCAGGTATACTTGTTCTTCTTTGTCTTAGTGTTGTTTTCTGATATATATATATATATATATATATATATATATATATATATATATATATAGGAGTGGCATCTTTTGAAAGGATTTAGAAGTGTGGAGACAGCGTCACCTTTAGTTCAAAAGAACATGGTCTGTTTAGCATGGTTATCATGCTACCGTACATAGCTAATTGGTTAGCATGCTAACTAATTGGTTAGCATGCCAACTGTTGGTTTTTTTTGTCTTATAAGGCAATATATATATATATATATATATATATATATATATATATATATATATATATATATATATATAATTTGTCTTATAATTGCAATGCTATCTGTAGGGCAACATAAGCTTAGCATGCTAATCGGTTAGCATTATTTTGTACTTGTGGCTTGGAATGTGTCTTTAGCACCAGTACAATGTGTTGCTGTGTAGAGTAGTGGTACAGTTTGCTGTACCTGCAAGCTGTAGAGATAGTAATGATACCTGTTCGAGCCCAGCTCCGGTCAGCTTATGAAGTACAATGAAGTTGATTCAATTAAAACAATAATAAAGTTGAATGTATCAAGTCTTCTGAAAATGTCAGAGAGACATTTCTAAATGTATTTATTTATTTTAATTTAAAACCTGCTGACTCTCAGTTTCAAATTTCTCTTTGGCAATTTTCAGCTGTGTTAACTGAATGGCCCAGTTGTTAACTTATTAGAATATGGCTCAAAAGGTTGTGAGTTTGATTCCAGGAAAGAGCCATTTTAAAAATTGTTTTAAAAACTGTATTTCTGTTGAGTTCTGAGTCTGCATGTTGTGCTTAGTACAATGAAGACTGTACTTATTGCGCAATTCCTGCTTCAATTAATAAAACAAAACGAACTAACCTGTAACAATATATTTATATACACTCAACCTAGAATGTCTTTTTGAAGTTAGTCAGTTGTCAGTTTTGTTGTGTAGTGGTTAGAGCTTTGGGCTTCAGTCAATCAGACTGGATGAATGTTGGTTTGATCCCCGTTTCAGCAGGTTTAAATGTTGTGCTTCTGTTGTGCCACAGCTCTTTGCAGTGCTTACTGTGTGGTTTTAGGGCTTAGCCCCAATCATTGCTGCTTGCAGCTATATTTGTTCCTTTGTTCACTTTCTTTCTGCCTTAGAGTCATAAAGCAGAAAGAATAATTTATCAGCTCTTTCAAAATTTTATGAGGCATAATTAAGTTTTATAAACAGTCCCAGAATTAAACCGAATTTTACCCCACTATCATTTAATTATGTTTTTTAATTCTGTACTCTTTAATTCCAAATTCTTTGTCCACTTTAACCTCACACTGTACCTTTTAACTCTGCACCTTTCAATTTCCTTACTTTTCTTTTGGTTGAAGAACTCACAGTTGAGTCACGCTGTGCACATTAAAACTAATATGCACATCCTGAGAAGGCGTCAGAAACCGGTCTCCATAGGGCAATTGTGACTCACATTAGTGGCCTGACTTCAAATGTGACGCACATTCAAACACCCAATTACCAAAATGCCTCTGTGTGCACATCTAGCATGCTCACAAAAGCCATATCCAAGCAACACATCGTCTTTGTAATGACACTTTAACGATGTTACTGTCCTCTCGGCCCCTGCAGAAAAAATGAAGGATCTCCAGTGTCCTCTAATCATTGCAGTTATGAGGTGTTTCTTTTTTCCTTCCATTCTTGAGGTGATTTGAATAGTGGACCATGGTGGATTTCCACAATCTCTGTTGATTGATTGTTCAATGAAGCCAAGCTTAATGAGCAGTTCTCACACTGTTTTAAACTGACTTGCAGTAATTTGTCTTGAAAAAAAATGAAGGAATATATGCAGCATGTTTGTCACCACCGTAACCCTTTGCAGTGTTCCTTTATGTTTGACGTGATTAATATTTGAACACTCATAGTTTCCTTTAAAGTAAAATGTTAAAGTAAAATGGCACTTTTTTGCCATTTAATAATTCTAGTTGTGGTCAGTGTAAGCAAACATGTATTTCACAATAGGATTTTTCATGTTAAGCAGTACATTTTGAACTCTGTAATTTGAGGAAAATATGAATATGCTTGTGGTGTAGTTTAAGGACGTATTAGATTATACTGTATAGGATTATACCAGAAATTTGCTCTGGTCTAGCTCAGACACAAATTTAGTTAATTACTAATCTTTATGGCATTAAAAGATAAATAAAAAATAAAATAGCAGGATGCTTAACAGCATGGAAAGAAGTATTACCCACTTCTACTAAGACCTAGTAAAATATAGATAGATTTATGTTTTTTGCCAAGTACAGATACATCAATTTTTTTTAAAAAAAGAGATAAAATCCATAAATTCTTCAAGAGTTGAGAAAAGTTAACTTTTTATACTTGATGGGAATAGTTTTGTTGTTTTCAGCATGGAAAATGCAGTCAATAGTGGTGCAATCAATAAAGACATATTATGAGTCTTGCGTGGGTTTAATGTTTTTTTCTTTAGAGAAGGCTATAAATGTTTTGGGTGGTCTGCATGAGACTGACTATATTAGATTGTATTGTGAATGATTTATTCTCTTTTTGAACATCTTAAAAACGCAACATGTTTAAATGGACTGAGCTGGATTTCGTGGACTCTTGTATTCCATGGCCATTTTGACACTTATTATTCTTTAGGATCAGTTTCATTTAGCACACCACAATGTGCAATTTATGCAGCCTCTTATGTTTTAATGATGCGTGAAAAGCTTTTCTTTAGGATTCAGCACATAAAAATGTATTATGAGTTCTCAAAATCAAAGTCATATTCATTGGGATATTTTGTTCTTTGCAGATCAAGAGAGAAAATGCTAAGGATACATTTATTCTTTTATTTTGATGAGAGCCGAGACTTGGGAAGCAAGATTTGTCTGTGAAGTGTGGTGGATTTGATCTGTCGGTCTGTGTGACTCATGTACCTAAACAAAACTCAATCAGACTATATTCTTTTTAATGTACACCTGTAATATCACACTTTGAATGCACCTCTCCATAACACCACATAACCTCTGCTTTCTGCTCTTTGTGTGTCCCTTTTCTGTCTCTTAAATATGGATCTTTAGTTTCACTGTGTTTTAGTGTCAGTGTGTTTGAAGCTGTAGAAGCTTTGATATCCTAACATTGCTTTTATTACATGATGTTTATCGATAACAATCTCTTCTATGTTAAACTTTCCTGTTAATATTTCCAAACGTTGTCCTATCCAGTCAAGACCACAAAAAGCAATAGATTGTTTTGTTGGTCAGGTCCAATATTGGGTGTCTACAATGTACTTTTTTTAAAACAAATTAAGCATTTTATGCAATGTACTTAGTTTTTGCTTGTCTACATGCAAGTTGTTTTGCACAATTCTTTTGAGAATTGCATTTGTTACTACTGAGGTTGAGGTATGGGTAGGGTTAGGTTTAGGTTTATGGTAGGATTAAACTAATAGCTCACCCCAAAATGTAATTTATCCCATCATTTACTCCCCCTCATGCCACCCCAGATGTGTATGATGTACTTTCTTCAGCAGAACACAAACAAAAATATTTAGAAGTATATCTCAGCTCTGTTGGTCCATACAATGCAAGTGAAAAAGCTTGCTCCAAAAATCACATTAAGGAAAGATAGAAGTAATCCATAAGACTCAAGTGGTTAAATCCATTTCTTCAGAAGCGATATAATAGGTGTGGGTGAGAAACAGATAACAATTGAAGTCCTTTATAACTCTAAATCTCGACTTTCACTTTTAGTTTTTAGTTTTTTCATTTATTTTCTCCCCAATTTGGCATGCCCAATTCCCAGTGCTCTCTAGGTCCTCGTGGTGGCGTAGTGACTCGCCTCAATCAGGGTGGCAGAGGACGAATCTCAGTTGCCTCCGCATCTGAGATAGTCAAAGCCTTATAACGTGGCTTGTTGAGCGCATTACTACAGAGACCTAGTGCTTGTGGAGGCTCATGCTATTCTCTGCGGCATTCAAACACAACTCACCATACACCCTACTGAGAGTGGAAACCACATTATAGCGACCACTAGGAGGTTAACCCAACATGACTCTACCCACCTGAGCAACCGGGCCAATTGGTTGCTTAAGAAGCCTGACTGGAGTCACTCAGCATGACCTGGACTCCACGTGTGGTAGTCAGCGTCTTTACTTGCTGAGCTACCCAGGCCCCCTTTTAGTTGTATAGCTGTTTAGATTGAAGTGGTACTAGACATTTTCTCAGAGCTATTTTAACTTTTCTGAGCCATTTTTTACAATGATTTCTAAGTTATCAACTTGTGGCAAGGTGATTTGAGTAGATGTATGAATTTCACCCCCACCACCAACACAAAATAAAATTGGGACAACAAGATGGGCTCAGATAGTGTTTTCTGGATCACACCTGGCTCTCTACAAGGCAATACATTATCTTGCAAAAGTCTTGAGGCTTATCATTTAGCCCCTAAACTTGTTTCATTAATTATCACTTTAGCCCATGAATGTCAGCGAAAAGGATAGTACAATGAGAGCCCTCATTCCAATCTGCTCTCCAATAGCTGAAATGTTAAGTCTGCTTTTCTCCTGTGGCTTATTTTCTGATCCTTTAAGTGCAGAAGTTGAAGATTTTAGGTCTTTTTAGATGTCTGTGGTGCTGTGCCAATGCTCTGCACTTTTCCATGGTTCCACAAGATTAACATTTGTCTGGGGCTCATACAGACTTCAAAGACTATGTTTAAAAGTGCAGGAATTCTTAAATTATTAAGTGATTTGACTTTGATAACTCAGCATTTAATATCTGTAATCTTATAAGGTATTTTTATAGTATTAGTATTACATTCAGCATTTTAAGCAACAGGATTAAATATAAAATGTCTACTATAAAATTTACTGAAATTAAACTGTTGTCTATTAAAAACATATATGAGTATAATTGTATAATATATAATAGTATGCAATATACTGTATATACATCGATCAGCCAGAACATTAAAACCACCTGCCTAATATTGTGAAGGTCCCCCTCCTGCCATCTAAATAGCTCTGACCCATCTAGGCATGGACTCCAAAGGACCTCTGCAGGTGTCCTGTTGTATCTGGCACCAAGACGCTAGCAGCAGATCCTTTAAGTCCTGTAAGTTGCGAAGTTGGGCCTCCATGGATCGGTCTTGTAGAGATCTGGAGGCCAAGTCAACACCTTCAACCCTTTATCATGCACTGTGTGTTCTGACACCTTTCTATCATGCCCAGTATTACATTTTTCAGCAATTTGTGCTACTGTAGCTCATCTGTGGGCTAGCCTTCACTCCCCATGCGCATCAATTAGCCTTGGGCGCCCATGACTCTGTCACCGGTTCACCAGTTGTCCTTCCTTGGACCAGATTTGGTAGGTACTAACCACTTCATAGCAGGAACACACCATAAGACCTGCCATTTTGGAGGTGCTCTGACCCAGTCATCTAGCCATCACAATTTGACCCTTGTCAAAGTCGCTCAGATCCTTACACTTGCCCATTTTTCCTGCTTCCAATACATGCTGCCTAATATACCCCACCCCTTGACTGGTGCCATTATAACGAGATAATACATGTTATTCACTTCACCTGTCAGTGGTTTTAATGTTGTGGCAGATCAGTGTGTGTGTGTGTGTATGGTGTGTGTGTGTGTGTGTGTGTGTTTGTGTGTGTGTATATATATATATACACACACACACAGGTGCTGGTCATATAAATTAGAATATCATCAAAACGTTGATTTATTTCAGTAATTCCATTCAAAAAGTGAAACTTGGATAATGTATACATTCATTCCACACAGACTGATATATTTCAAGTGGTCATTCCTTTTAATTTTGATGATTATAACTAACAACTAATGAAAACCCCAAAATCAGCATCTCAGAAAATTTGAATATTGTGAAAAGGTTGAATATTGAAGACACCTGGTGCCACACTCGAATCAGCTTATTAACTCAAAACACCTGCAAAGGCCTTTAAATGGTCTCTCAGTCTAGTTCTGTAGGCTACACAATCATGGGGAAGACTGCTGACTTGACAGCTGTCCAAAAGACGACCATTGATATCTTGCACAAGGAGGGCAAGACACAAAAGGTCATTGCTAAAGAGGCTGGCTGTTCACAGAGCTCTTTGTCCAAGCACATTAATAGAGAGGCGAAGGGAAGAAAAAGATGTGGTAGAAAAAGTGTACAAGCAATAGGGATAACCGCACCCTGGAGAGGATTGTGAAACAAAACCCATTCAAAAATGTGGGGGAGATTCACAAAGAGTGGACTGCAGCTGGAGTCAGTGCTTCAAGAACCACCACGCACAGACGTATGCAAGACATGGGTTTCAGCTGTCGCATTCCTTGTGTCAAGCCACTCTTGAACAAGACACAGCGTCAGAAGCATCTCGCCAGGGCTAAAGACAAAGCTGAGTGGTCCAAAGTTATGTTCTCTGATGAAAGTAAATTTTGCATTTCCTTTGGAAATCAAGGTCCCAGAGTCTGGAGGAAGAGAGGAGAGGCATAGAATCCACGTTGCTTGAAGTCCAGTGTAAAGTTTCCACAGTCAGTAATGGTTTGGGGTGCCATGTCATCTGCTGGTGTTGGTCCACTGTGTTTTCTGAGGTCCAAGGTCAACGCAGCCATCTACCAGGAAGTTTTAGAGCATTTCATGCTTCCTGCTGCTGACCAATTTTATGGAGATGCAGATTTAATTTTCCAACAGGACTTGGCACCTGCACACAGTGCCAAAGCTACCAGTACCTGGTTTAAGGACCATGGTATCCCTGTTCTTAATTGGCCAGCAAACTCGCCTGACCTTAACCCTATAGAAAATCTATGGGGTATTGTGAAGAGGAAGATGCGATACGCCAGACCCAACAATGCAGAAGAGCTGAAGGCCACTATCAGAGCAACCTGGGCTCTCATAACACCTGAGCAGTGCCACAAACTGATCGACTCCATGCCACGCCGCATTGCTGCAGTAATTCAAGCAAAAGGAAACCCAACTAAGTATTGAGTGCTGTACATGCTCATACTTTTCATGTTCATACTTTTCATTTGGCCAACATTTCTAAAAATCCTTTTTTTGTATTGGTCTTAAGTAATATTCTAATTTTCGGAGATACTGAATTTGGGATTTTCATTAGTTGTCAGTTTTAATCATCACAATTAAATGAAATAAACATTTGAAATATATCAGTCTATGTGTAATGAATGAATATAATATCCAAGTTTCACTTTTTGAATGGAATTACTGAAATCAACTTTTTGATGATATTCTAATTATATGACCAGCACCGGTGTGTGTATATATATATATATATATATATATATATATATACACACACACACACACACACACACACACACACACACACACACACACACACAGGCAGACAATAGTTTGGAATAATATACAGATTTTGCTGTTTCGGAAGGACGTTGATACTTTAATTCAAGTGGCATTCAACTGATCACAAAGTATAGTCAGGACATTACTGATGTCAAAAACAGCACCATCACTATTTGAAAAAAGTCATTTTTGACCAAATCAATTTTGGATTTTGGTACTAGAAAATCACTTGCGATTATAACAAACACAGTTGAAAGCTATTTGGTTCATTAAATGAAGCGTAACATTGTCTTTGTTTTTGAGTTGCCACAGTATACAATAGACTGGCATGTCATAAGTTCAATCTTAGGTAAAAAAAAATGGCAAAAAAAATAAACATATTTCTCTAGAAACTAATCAGTCAATCATTGTCTTGATATTGCCAAAAAACTGAAGATTTCATACAAAAGGTGTACACCACAGTCTTCAAAGACAAAGGACAACTGGACAGGAAGAGATGTGGCAGGGCTGATGTACAACGAAACATGAGGATAAGTACATCAGAGTCTCTAGTTGGAGAAATAGATGCCTCACATGTCCTCAGGTGACAGCTTCATTGAATTCTACCCACTCAACAACAGTTTCATGTACAACAGTAAAGAGAAGACTCAGGGGTGCAGGCCTTATGGGAAGAATTACAAATTTGAAACAGAAAAACGAAAAGGAAAAAGGATTGAGTGGGCAAAGAAACACAGACAGATAATCAGTGGTCCCCAAAAGTATTTAGACTCTTAAGCCACACTTAAAACACTATTAATGTCATTGTGAAATATCAAACCAAGTGGCATTTATTTTAAAGGTACACTTTTTAAGCAAAACATTTCAAGAAATGTATGTTTTAAATGCTGAAATGTCAAAATGAAGACAAACATATTTGGATACTTTTCTGGTTGTTATTTAGTTTCACTTCTTTCTTCACAGGTCTCCTTTCACGCAGTTGCTCCACTTCTTCCTCCTCCCTGGATTCCAGACAAACTTCCTCCAGGCGACCGCCACGCCCCCTCCCACGGCAAAGACCGCCACTGCGCCCATGGCAGGAGCGGACCCCTTCCAGCACCAGATCCACCCCTCCTCCATCCCGCTCCCTCATTGATACCCCACATTCTGGTACGCTTGTGTAAAAACCTTAAATCTTAAAAAACGTTTTACCTCCCAGTTCTAAGCAAATCAGATATGGTTTTTTAGAAGTAATTATCAGCATTGTATTTTTGGGGGGGGTGATGTACAGTTAGCCATTAAAATAAACCCTGTCAGGTTGATCAGGACTTGTAGGCCTTGTATCATCCTTGTACCACCCTTATTTTGCATTAATGATTTGCAGACTGTACAATGTCCTGCTTATTGCATGACTATTTGCCAAAATAAATAAATTGACATGAAATATTGATTTGAGTTGAAATTAGCAGCAGCCGATTCAAGAAGCCCCTAAAATTAAGAAAACCCATTGTTGCAAAAGCCTTACAATTATAACTAATGAAATTCTTGAAACTGGGCCCAGCACTTTTTGGAACACCACTTCTCCTATCAGATTATAGGACCTGAATCAACAGTTTTTATTAAGTATGTATATATCTTGAATGTTTCATTTGCCATTGGATGGTAATAATGTTCTCAAGGAGTCTGTTTTTAGACATACATTAGTAGTAGAGATTCATTCATTTTCATTCCTATGGTGATAATTACTATTGCAACTGCTGTTATCTTGGATGATTGGCATAATTGCTGGGAATTATGGTAGAGTCTGCCACTCCACGGTTTCCTTGCTTTGTAAGTAAATTAGGGTTATTTTAAGAGGCTATTGTCCTGTCGTGCAGAATGAAAAACAGTATATGGGAATATGACATATGCTATGAAGTCTACTTTTTTTAGGGATTGCTAGCAGCAGGACCCCTTCAGCGAGCAGCATGGCACATGAAAGCATAGAGATGCGCTTGGGGGAGCGTGTACTGGTGGTGGGACAGAGGACAGGAGTGGTCCGATTTTATGGCAAAACCAGTTTCGCGCCAGGTACGACATTTTTAAAACTGCCTGCCTTGCTCACACCCTCCCACACTTTACAGTGACTCTGGAAAATACAGCACAAGTCGAGGTCAGTTGCACATTTATAAAAATGAAATGGCTGTTACGTTGCCAATGCTCTTGGATCCCAAATGTGCATGACTTTCTTTCTTCTGCTGAGCACAAACATAGATTTTTAGAAGAATATCTTGGCTCTGTAGGTTCATTCAGTGCAATTGAATGGTGGCCAGAATTTAAACGCATTATAAAAGTAATCCATATATCTCCATCCGTGCTTTCAGAAGTAAGATGATAGGTGTCTTGAGAAAGGTTTTAGCGATTCAAATTCTTCAGGCTTATTGTCACCTACTGGGCAGGGAGGAGAATTTATAGTAAAAAAGGCCTTCAATTTTGATCTGGATTAAGCTGCTGGAGTCCTTTTGAATTACTTTTATGCTGTCATTATACGCTTTTTGGTGCTTCAAATTTCTAGCCAGCATTCATTTGCATTGAATGGACCAGTGGAGCTGAGATATTCTTCTAAAAATCACTGTTTGTGTTCAGCAGAAAAAAAGTGAGACATCTGTGATATCATGAGGGTGAGCAAATGATGAGGGCTTTTTTATTTTTGGGTGAACTATCACTTTTAGTCATTATTCATTTAAAATCTTTTCCCTCTGCCTCATTTATTCAAGCTTGCACATTTTAAAATGCTTCTTGTGCCGTCATATTTTAGCAATAAACAAGTGTGAATGTGATTTGAGGGCTATGGCTTAAAAGATATTGTGAGTATTTTGTAGGGTTTCAAGAACTCCCTCTTATTCAGTGAATTGGGGTACTTATAACAGACTTGATGACTTGAAATGCATTAAATTGACTTGATGTACATGAAGCAGTATAGCACTTCTGTAATGAAACACATATGGCACCATATATGTTTTAACGTTTTTTTTTTTAAAGTATATTCCAAGGCAAGAACTGAACTTCTCAGTTCTGCAGGAAGTAAAGATCCAATAAAACAGTAATGACTTGCCATCCATGAGCAAGATTGTGGATCTTTATTGATGAGGTACTTAGAGGCTAGAGGTAATACCTATTTTCCTTTCAACTTACTATTCATCTGCTATTTCGTAGATCCACACTGTGCTGTGCACTTTGTTTACTGAAAAGAAACTGGGGGCTTGTTTGTCCTCGCATTACAGAGCTTTTGGAAGGAATAACTGGATTTACACAAATTACAGGATTTTGTATCCGTTGTTTAGACTCCGACTGTGCCGAGAGATGACAGATTGGAGATTGTTTACCCAAGCTCAGGTCTGAAATCAGATCGCTACATTTTTTAAAAATGTGCCTGTTTGTACAATGTGTTTGTCCCTGACAGGCTTTTGGTTGGGGATTGAGTTGGACAAGCCAAGCGGGAAGAATGACGGATCTGTTAGAGGAGTGAGATACTTCAACTGTCCTCCGAAACATGGAGTCTTCGCCCCTCCCTCACGAGTTCAGAGGCAAGTGTACCGTGTAGGATTTGCACTCTTAACCACATCTTGACCGAGTCTAATCTCTGGTGTCTATCTGACTTTTAGAACGATTATTTCTAGCCGACTGTGTCTTTGATTCTTGGACAGACATTCCGACCTTTCTGCACAAAAGCATTAATAAGATTGTGCATCGACATTTGCGAGTGTTTTTTCTGCATGAGGCACATAATAGCTGCCATAGAATGTAATTGTCCTGCCCTTGTCCTCAAAAGACATTTAAAATGAAATCTTGTGATGGGGTCTCAAATAAGATTCCCAGATATTGTTGGTTTAATAATTATTTTTTTTAGACAAATACGGTGTCGTTTTATTTTAAATATGTTTTTTTTTAAGCTGTATAATTTAACTTTTGAGTGGTACTTGCTAAGGTAGTATTGTATAAACTTGTGGGTTGGCTCTTTTCACTTGGGCCATTAAGCAGTCACTGAAAACCACTCAGAACACCCTATAATAACCGCATCGCAGTAACCACCCACAAGACCACTAGCATTGTGGTGATGAGTTGTACATTTCAATCTTTTCTACATACTTTTCATAAACATCAAACCACTTTTTATTTAATTTAGTTATTTTATTTTTCATTTACTTTTTCAGTGACGTCCATTACACCTCTAATCTCTTCTATCACCAGTGGTCTGCCCTCCATTTTTCCCTCTGTATCATTAACTGCTTTTATTTCTCTGCCCGGTTATTCTACAAATCAAGTTTTTATCTTCTCCATCTGTCATGAATCATATATTCTTAACTCAGAAGCATTCACCTATCCCATATACTTCTTTCTCTCTCATTCCCATTGTATTTCTGTAAAAATGACTCTGTTGACTGATAAGCAGGTTGTTTCAGAAGCTTTTTTTCATTCTCTCTTCTTAATTAACCCTCAGGGCAACCACAGACAAGCCGCCAGCTAACACCCCCCACAGACAGCCTCCCCCTCAATCAGTGCTGATTAGTACCTCTGAATAAAATTGGCTGCTGGCCCCATCTTATGTGCCTTTTCACAATAGAAATGAGGCAAAAAAAATATTTTTTGTGTTTCATTCTTTTCAACATGAAATCAATATTGACCATATTTCACGTTCATGGTCTTATTGTGCAAGATTCACCTGTGCAAGTTGTCCTGAAGAAAAAAATATAGATATATTTGTCTTTGTAATCTTTTATCAAAACGGGGCCTCTGAAACAACTCTCCTTTTCAGCTGACCTCACCTTGGCTGTTAGGGTGGGGAAAATAATGTTAAAGGGATAGCTCATCCAAAAATGAAAATTCTCTCATAATTTACTCACCCTCATGTCATCCCAGATGTAGGACTTTTTTTTCTTCTGCAGACCACAGATAATGATTTTTAGACTAATATTTCCGCTCTATAGGTCCACACAATGCAAGTGAATGGTGGCCAGAATTCTGAAGGTCCAAATATCACATTAAGGCAACATAAAAGTAGTCCATAAGACTCTAGTGGTTTAATCAATGTCTTCTGAAGCCGACCAAAATGTAATTCCTTTTTTCCTATAAATCTTGACAGCAGTATCCTAGGTGATTGTGAGTTCAAGCAAAATGTAATCGAGCTTGAAATCATGATCATGCCTAGAGACTACAATGGCAAGATTTACAGTGAAAAAGGAGATATATTTTGGTTTGTTCTCACCTTAAACCGATTGGATTGCTTCAGAACCACCGGAGTCATATGGATTACTTTTATGGTACCTTTGTGAGTTTTGGACCTCGAGAGTTCTGGCCACCATTCACTTGTATTGTGAGGACCAACAGAGCTGGAATATGCTTCTAAAAATCTTAATTTCTGTTCTGAAGAATAAAGAAAGTCAGATACATCTGGGATTACACGAGTGTGAGTAAATGATAAGAGTCTTTTTGAGATAGTTGTGTCAACTATCCCCTAAATCAATAGCCAAATAGCTACAGTATTTAGGTATGGTTTTAGGATTCTGTTGTAGGCAACAGCTTTATAAAATCTTACCAATAGTTTAACGTTCCTTGCTGTATATTATATCATTATTTGCATAACAATAATGGCAAATAATGACACATTTAAGAAATAAGCGTTTTACCCTGTGTTAAACTTTCGGGTCAAAATGCCTCCAAAAATTGGGTGTTCAAATTACAGCAAACTCGATTCTGGTCTGGCTCCATACACCCCCACTTTTCACAATCTAACAGTGCCCATCCACTTTTTCAGCCATCTTGGTTCCGAAAGTATTTTTCCCGTTATTATTTTTTTCCATAGAGATTTCTTAAAACCTTTCATAAATTAGCTCTAAGCCAACCAGCTCGAAGTGAATCACAACATTGCAAACATTGATTTGAAGTAGAAAAGTATTTTTAAAAATCATACAAAAATAACGAGGGCATGAACAACAAATCCCACGAAGCTTTAAGAATTATGTAATTGAATTTAAAACAATGATAAGATTTAAAACTATTGATTTAAAGTTGTTGATTATAAGTATATAGTATTTAAAAATTGTATAATAAAATATTCAGGCATATACAAATATATAAGTAGTTTGAGCTGCTTAGTCTCATTGAATAATCATTACTACAGCTGCATTTTTGCAAACTGAGTTTTACATACTGCGTTTCACCACAGCTTTCTGGTGAAATTAACACTAGGGGCACTACAACAACTGTGCGTTTTATTCACTTTCTCACAAATCTCGAGTATAATGGCTGATTATGACCTTATAAACGTATTTTTTGCTCTTTCACTCGCAAACTGCTATGTTATGACATTGAAACACCTTTATTCTAATGCATTATTTTAAAAACGATACATGTTAATGCTTGTATTACAGACCCACCTACATTTCCACACTTATTCCAATGTGATTAGCTTGTGCCGTAGCTCTCCTGACTTTGGACTTGGAAGATTGCGGTTCGAGCCCAGTCAAGGACACAAGCTGACATGTCATTAAAAAGCACCATGGAAGTGATTTGAAATTACCTGGTTGCTTCAGAAAATGTGCTTTTCATGTCACATTTGTTTTTTAAACACTATCAGTTAGGTTTAGGTGTTGGTTAATGGTAAGGTTGTCTTTTTATTAACCTCTTGTTTGCTTTTAGAACACTATTGGATATGTTTAGGATAACGTTTATGTTAGGGAAGTACATTTTACTCATTAAAAATACTTTAAAAATCTTATTAAAAACATATTTTTACTCACTTTTGGTGCCCACCACCCACCGCTGGACATTTCACTCGGGAACTGCGGCCAAATATGGAATACAGCATGTAATATTGTTTAGCAATGTATAAAATGTGTCCAATGTCATGTAATTGTCATGAAATTCAGGCTGAGTTTGAGAGTGTAGGGAGACGATTTGTCATTCGCAGCAAGTCATGGAACTGGGCCGTTGCTGTTGCGCTTTTTTGCCGTGATTCTCTTATTGGTGCAACTTGGTGCTCTCTTATTGGTGCAAAACTGTGTTTTCGGTAACATGGGTAGTGTAGTTTTTAAGCAGGAGTTCCACTATTAATCTCTGAAAAATAATGCAGACTGATGGCTTCAGCATCTCACGGTCCATGTTTAAATTGTATACGTTATCGTTAAAAATCAATTAGTCTTTGGAGAAAATGAATGGGATTTTTTTTTACTTCCAAAACCCAACTGTTGCACTCTATTCCTGATCGATAAAATCACAACCTACATATTTTTTTTCTTGTTTTTCCATCTGTAATACTCACAATACAGAAGTAAAATGGGTAGCAAATTCCATTTCAGGTAGACTTGAAAGATTTCTTTACCTGTCCATTGGGGAATCATTCCGTTTTCTCTGTCCTAACCTGAAAAGGTTTGTAATGGTATTCCTGCTGCATATGTTCATGTCAAATTGTTTGTGACAGTTTTGACAAGCATTTGTCAAAATAAAGCCCTGTGGCTGTCACTACTTAGAAACGGAAACATTTGCAGACTGCTAACAGTAGTAAGGGTAAAATAATGTGCCTTGGCAGTTTTCTGCCAGAACGTCAGTTGTAAAAGTCTAATGAAAGAAATAATGTTGAACATTCTCTTTGTTTTAACTAGCAGGATTCATGGCTCAGTTGACTGCCTGTCAGAGCTGTCCTCCTCTCGGATGAACTATTCCTTTACAGGTGAACATTCCCGCACATCCGATGTCTGATTCATTCTCTTCTGTCAGATTTTTTAAGACTGAAGAGGGTTTAGACATTTCCTTTGTTCTATCATATATAACAGAATTAATTCGTTTTCAATTTGTGGTCATTTTTCAGTGATGTGTGGTTGTGTGCTTGTTTTATTAAGGAATTCGACGCACACTAAGCACTTCTTCAGCCATCGCCATGCAGAGAGAACAAAGTCGGAAAGGTCAAGTTAGCAGGTGGGAATGACATAAGCATGCATGTACCCTTATTGAGTAAATCATTTTCCATTGGTGCTGTGGCTTAGAGGTGAGCCATATGCTTTGACACATTGACCCTTAGTGCTCACATAGGTGACACAGGCTCAAGTAATTTCTTGTCTTTTCCTGAGCTCCTAATCATTTCCTGCCTTATTTCTTCTCTACTTTTTAATAAAAATGGTACAAATTTAGTGTAAAAGAATGTGTGAGTGTAAATGAATATACTGAAATGTATCGATGTTAGGGGTCGGGGAAAAGAACAAGTGGTTAAGCACCACATTTCTTTCTCATATGTTTCTGGATCAATCCACAAAAAATATATTTTTTAATTATTTATCTGTTTATCGACAAGGCAAAGAATTTTTTTCTATACACCAGTTCGTTGTGACCACATCTGCCAAGCTCCAAAAAGGGCAAAACAACACTTAAAGTACTGTGTGACTTGTCCATAGTACCATACTAGCAACATTTCGAGTCTATTAATTGAAAATGAATGTGTAATTTTTCTTATTTTTTTTCTAATTTGAGCACAGGCACAAATGAGATGTGAGAGCTTTGTTTGAAAGCTTTATTAAATTCATGTTGTTATTCACTGACAATCTTGACATCCACTATAGAACCGTTTGCTTGAGTCAGATCTTTTCACTGAATCAGTAGATCCGGTTCATAAAACCGTTTACGAATCAGACTCATCCGGTTGTCAGGTTCAGCTCACTGACGAAATAATCCTGTCGCAGTTCTATGGAATATAGTGCACGGAATAAGTCGTATAAACTGCTTTTATGATTTTATTCATTTATTTATTTTTAAACTGGACAAACATTATCAGTATAAACTGTTTTTGTATGTAAAATAGATGAATCTGATTAAAGGAATCTGATTGTAACTCCCAGAATTCAAATAATCTTAAATTGCAAGGTACCTTAAAGGACTTTTTTGGGTTCAATACAAGTTAAGCACAATCGACAGCATTTGTGGCATAATGGTGATTACCACAAAAGTAATTTCGACTTGTTCCTCCTTTTCTTTAAAAAAGAAATAAATTAACTGGGTTAAAGTTAGGCACTTACAGAAGAAGTGAATGGGGCCGATACATAAATATTAAAATACTCACTGTTTCAAAAGTATAAGCACCCAACGTAAACAATGTGTTTGTTAATATGATTTTAGTCTGATAAAATTGCTTACTAACCTTTTCTGTACAGTTTTATCCAACTTACAACTTTGTTGCCATGACGACGTAAAACTGTAAACCCTAAAACGAATGTATAAAAATGTTTTAAATGCGTCATGAAATGCAATTTTTTAAATAATTTTATTATCTTCCCTGAGGTCCACTGATAATGTCAGTAAATCTTTTTCATCGAAACTGTCATAGTTTGATCATAAATGATCAGTTTCCAACAATCATAAATTATTATTTTCCACCCTGTCTCTGGCCCTCTGTCTCAAATGCTCAGTTTTGGCCTCAACGTCTCCTTTAAACTTGTAAATGTAAATACCCAATGTTCTGATTGGATAATATCGTGCAGCACCTCAAATTCAGCCATATTTGAAACTCAATCGAAAGAGAATGAACAAGCTCCCCACAACATTATAAAACTAAATCTCAGAATTTACACACAATGCAACACATTGCATCAGAATATTTTAAACTTCACTCAAGCACATCAGCACCATAACTATCAAACAGTCATGACATTTGAAATATTGGTGAATGAAACTGTTTACTTACTGTTTTTTTGGTCAAGTCCAAGTGTTTATAACTGCCCCATTCATCAATAACCTTTCTCTGCAAAGCTTGAATCGTATTATGACTGGTTCACGCTGTAAAAATATAAAAAAATGGCTTGCAACCACTCATTCAGGTTTGTCAGCGGGTAGTTCAGTGTTGTGGCAGGAGGGACACAACGTCTTGTTCCCTCCAACAGGGAATGGAGGTTACAATAGTAGCCAAGATGTTCCCTATCTGTCACTCACTTGATGTTGTATCGATTTAGTGACACTAGGAGTCCCTATACAAAATGCCACAACCAGCTGAACTATGTTACATTGGTCAGCGGTGCAGGTGCATGCAGGCTACCGTGTGCCTAGTAACAAATGCACACAGCCCCATCATAACCATCCCAACACCCCGCATAAGTTGCATAGTCCCTCGTACGCCAAGGGGGGGACACCGCAGAGACCACATCTTGCCCGAAGGGGAGGTTAACATATGGAGAATACGTCACATGGACTTGCCAACCAGGAAGTACCACATATGGAAGGGAGTTAGTGCGTTAGGTCCTACCTGGAGCTTGCTCTACAAGCACAGCGACTGGTGGCAGAGCATAACTCTGCCCAAGGGAAGACACAGGTTTACCGTCAAGGAAACTGTACCATGGAAAACACCTCATATGGGGTTACCGATAGGGAACAAGTAAACACGCAAAGAGCAAACTGGACACAGCAACAACAAGGCTGGGACAAGGCTTGCAAGTTCACCACTTGATCCTTTAAAGGGGTTGTGGGAACCTTGGGCACATATCCCGGCTGGGGTCTCAAGATCACATGAGAGTATGCCGGACCGAACTCTAGACACTTGAGTGATAGTGTCTAACACCGCCGGTGGTAGCCCACTTAGGTCTTCCACGTCACAGACATGGAGATTCCAGAGGTCTGGGCACGGGTGCCAAATCGTGCCCTGTCCCTGAGAAAGGAGGTCCTTCCTCAGGTGAATTCGCTAGGGAGGGGCTCTCGTGAGGAGCGTGAGCTTCGAGAACCAAGTCTTGGTGGGACAGTACTGTGCCACCAACATGACCTGTTCTTCGTCTTCCCTGACTTTGCACAAATTCTGTACAAGCAGGCTAACTGGTGGAAACGCATACTTGCGCAGGCCCCAGAGCCAGCTGTGTGCCAACGCATCCGTGCCGAGGGTGACCTCGGTCAGGGAGTACCATAGCGGGCAGTGGGAGGATTCCTGGGACGTAAACAGGTCTATATCTGTGCTTCGCCGAATCGACTCCAAATCAGCTGAACCACCTGGGTGAGCTTGAGTTCGCATCGGATGTGAGTGGCTCGCAACAACTTCAGTCGCTGCTGACTCCAAAGGAGATGGCTGGCGAGTTGCGAAATGCGACATGAGCGTCAACTGCCTTGATGATTTATATATGCTACCGTCGCTGTGTTACTAAACCTACTAACACGTGCTTGCCCTGGATCAATGGCCGAAGCCTCCGCAGGGCCAGCAATACCACCAGCAACTTGAGGCAGTTGATATGCCAATGCAGTCGAGGTACTGTCCAGGAGCCCAAGGCTGCGTGCCCGTTGAAAACGGCGCCCCAGCCTGACTTTGACGCGTCTGTTGTGATAGCCGGATGATAGCCATGCAATGCATACAGCGGCGCCATGCCCATCTCGTGACTCATGTCTGAAGCCAGTGCTGAAGCGGTCACGTATGCATCAACCCGGCGTAACTGCTGCCGAGGAAGCCATATACACCAGGAGCCTCTGAAACTTTCAGTGGGACTGTTGTTCTTTCCCTGAATGACTTCAGGCTATTCAGCACCGACTGAGCGCACGCGCTGTCATAATGACCAACTCCATCCCGAGAAAAGAGATTTGCTGCATGGGGGAGAGCTTGCTCTCAATCTTGAAGCCTCAATCAGCTCTGAGGTGTCAACAGGTCCCTGTACACACACGATGAAGTAGGTGCAGTAGAACCCCTTCTTGCCCCTGGCGAACCGAATTGAGTAGCCGGGCCAGCCAGCACGATGGGTTGGAGAGTGCTAACCATGCCTCCAAACTCAGAGCAAGGGGCACCAAGGGGACAATCACCTTTGATTTACCTGCAGATGGGGCCTCGCGGCAGAGCAGGAACTGCCACATCGAGAGCAATCGCCTGCTCCACCTGAGGAACCTTTGTGTACCCCTTGGCCGTACCACCATCAAGGGTAGTGAGAGCAGAGAAACTGGAAAGTCAGGTCCGGACAGTAAAAGGTGCCCTCCATGACTTGTGAGCTCCTCATTCACCTCCAGGAAGAAAGGAATTGGGGTAGAGCATGGCTATGTGTGGCGCTCTGAGCCCAGGAACCAGTCGTCTAGCCGTGAAAGGTCAGGGCAGGGTGGAGGGTTCCAATTGAGCCCGATGCTTGCTGCAGCCCGGGCAAGCATGGCTGTCAGACTGGGAAACTGCACCAGATGGTGGGAGCCCGGCCAAGTCCTCTGAGTCAGACTGTAACAGCCCACTCTCCTATGCTGCGATTTAAACCTCATCCTTCCCCCGAGCCCCAAATGAGGCATTAAGCTTGCCCTGGTATAAGCCGCCTGACTCATCCATGAACTCGACTGGTGGAAATGAGCATGCTGGGGAATGGGAGGTCCTTGGGGATTCACCCAGCGGAAATGCTCCCATTGGAGTCCCCAAATTGCCCACAGCGCTAAGTGTCACGCCCTTGTGCATGTAGGGAGAAGGACTGGGGCAGGGAGCGGCTGGTGTGGCTTTCTTTTTAAAGAAAGAAAGTTGCCACCGCAACGTTGCTATGGTCATGTTCTTGCAGTTTTGCAGTCACAAATTTTGCCACAGCGTGACTGCAACCCAAACACGTAAGACAGCGATCGTAGCCATCAGAGGTCGAGAGATAATGACCGCATTCAGGAGCAGCACATAAACGGAAAGGCAACTTTACAAAGATGTTCTTTGTCCGTGCTTGCTCTTATACAGAAAATACACTCTTTTATTTTCCTCAAGTGTGGCTACTGATGTGCCCAGGTGTGTTCTCTGCACGTATCTGTGCGAGAAAGGGAGAACCAGTTGTAATGTGCCATATATCCAACAGCCATTTTACACTTTAATTTTGCTTCAGAGGTGAATGGAACGCTGGTGGATTTCTCAACACCACTCGGCTCAGAAGTACAAATCTGAATGAGTGGTTGCAAGCCATCTATCTCCTTTTAAACCCGTATGTCTGAATTCCACTCGCCAATTCCACTCGCCAATTTTCATTGGCCTTTTCTCAAATATCAGAGGTGTTTGGGGCTGTCAAGTCCGACCCCCTTGTGCCGCTACATCGACAAAACATTGAGTGAGTGACAGATAGGGAACATCCAGCTAGTGCTTGTTTACATACACCAACAATTAAAAATAGCGCAAAAGGGTGCAAAATGCAGAGCAGCTCAATGAAACTGAATGGCATCTCCTTTTCTGAGTTGTAACTTTATACCGCGTTTTTTAAAAGTGGCCTGATAAACATGACAATGGTCAAAGATGTTTGATATGCATGTTATATGCAAAAAAAAATAAAGAAGGGGGACCATCAAAGTGCTGGCACCCGTTTACTTGTATTATAAGGACCTGACAGAGCTCTATCATCTTCTAAAAATCTTTATTTGTGTTCTGCTGAAGAAAGACAGTCATACACTGGGATGGCATCAGACAGAGTAAGTGAATAATGAGATAATTGTTTGAATTGTAATTTTTTGGGGGGTATACTATTCATTTAATGTAAATGATTTTATAAAATAATAAGCTTTACATTTCTGCATTTAAACCCTCCAAAAATTGGCCCCATTCACTTCCATTGTAAGTGTCTCTCTGTAACCTTGATATTTTCTTTTTTCTTTTTAATTGAATTCGGAATTTTCCTTTGAGATTTAAGGGATTTAGTGGCATGGTGCCTGTCACCTTATGTTCCATCCACCATTTGGTAGTTTGTGCTAGTTTTGGCTGTGTGCCTCTAGAGATGCGGGTCAACGTCAGTTGCTTGATTCCCCCCACTCCATGAGGGACTAGTCTGGTCATGTAATTTTTCCCCTACTATTCGTTTTGGGTCGGACATGTGCAAATCCACATTTTTACTCCGGATTATACATTTGACTTCTGGAACATTGTGTTGTGTTTGTGTATACTGTATTGTATTAGTGTTTTGTTTTTATGTCTTTTGTTGCACGTTAAGTACTATGAGCCTGGGAAATGTGCTATATAAATTAAATGTATTATCATCATTATTATTATTATTATTATATAAAAAAAGACAAATTCTCTTTTTCTTTTGTTGTTTTCTCTCAGGAACCGTTCCAGTAACTTGCGTCGCCGATGGAGCACAGTCAGCGCTGGCTGGGGGTCGTCGAGAGCAAACAGCAGTGCTGGCACAGGGCCCAACCGAGTGGGTGGCACCACCAGCTCCTCAGGCTCAGATGGCGCAGTCAAACTCCACCTGGGCATGCAGGTCTTGCTAATTAGTGGCAATGAGATGGGCACCATCCGCTACATTGGCACAGCTGACTTTGCCCCCGGCCTGTGGCTGGGCCTTGAGTTGCGAAACCCGAAGGGAAAAAATGATGGATCTGTGGGCAGCCGACGCTACTTCAGCTGCCGACCTGGCCATGGGGTTCTGGTGCGACCCAGCAGGGTCACATATCGCGGTATCAACGGAGCCAAGCTGGTGGATGAAAGCAGCTGAGACCATAGCTCTCTGCAGAAGCTTGGGCTATCTACGTAATTCTCAACCCATCTGTCTTTCTGTTAGTTTTGTTTTCATGGATTTGTATGAAGACTTAAAGGGATAGTTTGCCCATTTACACACTCTTATATAATATATTAAACACATATATAACTTTCCTTTTTCTGTGGAACACAAAAGTAAATATTAATATTATCCCTATAATATTAATAATACAAATTAATGTTAATATATCCCTAAGAATATTAGGGACCTACATTTTTTTGGTATGGAAAAAACCCAAGAATTTTCAAAGCAATTTTTGGTGAACTTGCACTTAAAGCCGACTTGAAAATATATTTTATTCAGAACTGCACTTAAACTTTCATAGCTGATCAACTGAAAAATGAAGTACTTTATGAATGGTTGAACAAAAGAAATATCATGATATTTTTTTTATTATTTTAAAGGAATTCTTCACCCAATTATTACAATTTTGTTATTATTTCACACCCTCATGTTGTTCAGTACCAGTTTGACTTTCTCTCTCCCATGCAACACAAGTGACCATGTCTGCCAAGCTCAAAAAAGGACAAAAAGTACCTTACAGGTAGTCCATACGACGTGCACTTTATTCAAAGTCTTACACAGTTATACGATGGCTTTGTATAAGGAACAGCACACAATTTGTTAGTCACTAAAGTTCAAAGCACTGAAGGCAGATGCAAATATGATTAGAGAGCTTCATCAGAGGGGGAGATTATTGGTCAAAAATGGCATAAAGTCGGTTCCTCACACAGGGTTGACCAGCATATTCACCATGAACTGTTGTTGTATAGAAAAGTGTAATTTATGCCAGAATTATTTTTATTTTATTATTTTCTTTGGGTGAGAACTAGCTGGAGGTTTCAGTTCAGATTGGATATGAGAAACTAAAAAGTTACAGTCTCTCAGCACTTTAATAAATGGAATGTGGAGGAAGACAATAACTTGAAAAGCAGCAGGATTTAGGTAGTTCAGACGATTTAATAACTTTCAACTGTGATAATATCAGCTTCTCAAATCCTCCCTAAAGAGTTTTCACAAAGCATAGTGTAGTTTGTAAGCTCTTGTCAATAGGACACACTTCAGAACATGGCATTTGCATTCAGAAACTTGTAATCTTTCATCTTTGTTCGAGAGCACTTAATGATAAGCACTTTAACGCTAACGTAATCCAATCAGAAATCTTAAATTCATTGTACTTGAAATTTCAACAGATAGTGCAGTAGTTGTTCCTTACAGGTTTGATCAGGGTTTTATTTTTTTTTATAAAAAAAATGTATAATTATGAAAAAAAAAACTTTTAACCCCATAAACAAAATGGCATTTTGCATAAAGAAAAACATTTTGCCTTTATTTTGCCATTATTTATATTTTTGTCACAATTAAGAACATTTTTTTTACTTGGTTGCACTATAATAAATAAATTATATCATATATATATATATATATATATATATATTGCATTACTAACAGGCATCTGACAAATGATATATTTGAGTTACATTTTCTATACAACATGCAGTTTTGGTTTTCTTTTGATTTTGGGGTGAAATATTATTATTATTATTATTTTATTTTTATTTATTTTATTTTTTTTAACCCACTGAAGACTTAAGTTGCTTAAAATGATGACTGAAATATGATGATGACCTGAAGATCTCCCATTATTTATTTTTATTTATTTTATTTTATTTTAGAACCCATATCAGAAGCATTGTCATGGATGTATTGCTTAGAAAGAGTATGTTAAAGCTTTGAATCAAAGAAGATATTTGTTAAGATGACGCATTATACAGGAGACGTTAGCATTCTTCATGTTTGCATTAGAAATCACTGTTCTTAATGAGAAGAGATTGACAAGCTCATTTTGCTGAAATAATGTACTTTTGAATAAAATTGTTGCTTATTATCAAACTTGTATTTATCAAACAACTGTAACATTTTCATATAATTGTTATGTTTCATTCATTGAAGTTTCTTTTATTTATTAATTTGCTTGCATTATTTTCCACTGCTTTAAAATGCATAATGATTTCTCCCTTCACATTTCATCAGTCTCTAAGCTTATTTTGTCACCTTCTTTAATGAAAAAAAAATGTGATATGATGACAGCTTGGATTCCTGCAGGATTCCTAAACACAAACAACAGGATTGTTGGTTTATAATACATTAAAATTGCCTGCAAAAGCTCAGGCCTGTTTGTGTTTCTACTTAAACATACAAAATAATCAAACTTAAAAACAAAACTATAAATGGCTATTCTCATAGCTGGTGAAACCGTACCATTCATTGACTGATTCCTCAATGATCATATCATTTTGCACTGAGGAAATAAAAAATAAAATGTTGATTTTGACATCTTTACTGGGTGTAAGGAAAACTTAATATTAAATACATGATGGTGAAAAAAATGTAATTTGAAAACATTGCTTAAAAATAAAATAATGATAGTGTTCTAAAAGACAACTTCCAATGGAAGTTGGAGTCTGATTGCACACTCCAGCCTGTTTCTACAGGTATTTTGTACTGTCTATACATTCCTCTGCTTAGCACTGTGTTTGTCTGAATTTAATTGTAGTATTTTAGTAGCAAAATGTAAAATTAATTCATGCAATGTGCAAAGGGTGTTTGTCAGATCTGTCAAATAATTACAATAAAAAGTTATATTTTACAGTCTGTTTCGTTTTTGCCTTTCAAATGTTTTTTATTTATTTTTATTTTGCCATGTAACACAAGATGGTTATAACCAGCAAATTCCCTCACTTCCACCCACCAGTCACTTTGCCCTAATTTTCCTTCCCTGCTGACCATTTAGTATCAAATTGATACGAATGTCTCCTTGGTTCACTGATCAAGACCCACCCACCAAACCCTTTCAGGCACAGACACAGAACTTCTTTAAATGTTCAGTTCTGTGGGCATGAATAGCTAACAACCCAACAAACTAAAATGCATTTTTGTTCAATTATGCAGGTCAGAGACCAAATTTGAGGTGGGGTCTCCCAGTAACAACTGCACAAGAAGAGACTCAAATTATTTGTTTGGTTGGTACAATGCATCCCATTGCATGCATTAGTAGCATTTGTTTTGCCTGAAATGTGTATCACAACATGTATCACCTACAACTACAAAGATCCCTATTTCTCACCACAGGATGCTTACTATGTTGCCATGACTTCATATGCATAGTGTTTATTGTGCAAAACCAATCCACCATTTTTTTGTCTTGATATTTGTTTATAGTTGTAATATTAATTTTATACATTCTTATTTGGCAGCATGTTATAATTAAATGTATGTTTTACTTACTTTTTTAACTTTATGTTTTGTTATTATATATTTAATAATTATGGTAGTTATTAATACATTTTGTGCCTAGGAGCGAGACCAAAGTTATTAAATAGCAATTTATTAATATCTCAAATCGCATCATTGAATGTCAAATTACAGAGATTAACAGATACATGATACAATAAGGTTTTACAACATTTTTACAAGTGTGGTCACTGTCAATGCAATGAAAAAGAAATCCTTACTTTTTTGAACGCAGTACCACTCAGATTCTTCCATTATCTATATCAGATGGATCCAAACCTCAGTACTGTACACTAATTTAAAAATACTTAAAAAAAAAAATGTATCTCTCTTTAAAATGTAAATAAATATCCTATTTATGCCAATAGAACAGAATTTATGTTAACAAAAAAGTCATTCTCGGGCATTGCAATTTAAGTTAACAGGGATGTAACATCAAATAATGTTTTAAACACATCTTTGTTATTGATCTGTTACTAATAAGTTAATTTACAATGACGGTTAAAAACAAATATAAGGGTGAATAAGGATCATTTTTATTCACAATGAGACCATAGTAAACAAAAATACCAAACCTTCTCAATGACTGAAAAGTAACCCACGAGATGTTCCTTTGTAAACCCTCACAGTCACACTACAGATATTTCTTATAGAAAATGAAATAGTACAAAAAAGAATGTCAAACATTTGCTTTTGAAGTAGAAGCTTGATAGAACTGATCAGTATGCAATAGTCCTGTAACAATGTCTGGTTAAACATTAGCAGGTCAAATTATTATATTTGAATATGGATGCTGTTGACCAATAGACATAAATTAAGACCTTTATTCAAAGAAACAGAAACCAAAAGAGTGAAGAACAGTAAATTATGTTCTGAAACAGGTGTAAGGCTCTTATGGACTGTACACAAAATATATTCAATTCAATGACAAATGTCAATGCTACAAAGGAAACGAATGGGATGAGCGGTATTAGTGCCTTATTTCTCAAAGTTAAATGCAGGAGTTTAATCTTAACCAGCCAATATCTAGAATTCAAACAGCAGTTTGTAGTAAGGCCCTTACAAATGAAACACGGCAGCTATTTGAAATGAAGCATCAAGCTACAGATCTTTACATTTTGAGATCCGTTTATAAAACATAACTTCTTTTACCTTGACACAGCGTGATTGAAACGTGTAACCTATTAAATCCATGGCTGTGACACGCTGAAAAAACAATCAAGTGAAGCAGAGTCAATGATTATCAGACAATTTGCATGGCATTTTATTAGGTGACTGGTGCTGGCACAAAAATCATAATAAGAAGAAAAAGAAATTTGTGCTTATCTAGATAAACCGAGTTCTAAATAAAAGCTAGATATATGAAATTCAGTTAATGCACATGTCAAAAGGTATATCAGGCATTTTGAGGAATGAAAAAAACAAAACAAAAAAAACTGCAATGTATCTAAGCTTAAATACGTTGCGCTTACATTTGCTTTCACTATTTCTTTCTGTTTACTAAGAACATATCCTGTTTTCATGCTACCTAGCAACCTCATAAAATTGATTCACATGGAGGTCAAAATGGCGCTAGTCTTGTACGCTAGAGTCTTATGTCTCACTTTTGACTTTCACATAAAGTCTGGTCGCATTAAAGCTCATTCTGGGCTAGTACTGCCAACTTAGACAGGAAGAGATCATCTGACTGACTGAGTTTTGTGTGCATTACACATTAGGTATGTTCATGGTAACAATATTTAACATTTGGTTAACCGCAAGGCTTCATGAACGGTTAATCGTTTTTTCATTGGGATGCGGGAATAAAGAATATTTATTGTAATGGACTCTACTCAAAGTAGTAACAGCAGCAAATAAAGTGCACAGTGAGTCTAAATAGCACAATACATACAATGATTAAAATGATAAAATCTATATGCGTTCTGCACGGGCAGTTCGCACATCCGTGAGGCAGCAAACACAAATATTGTCATGTGTGTGGAGTCACATATCTGCGGTTAAATAGCCTATTCTGGGTGCTTTGATTTTTAAATGGTTTAAAATAAAATGATGAAATATGCACACCACAGCAAAAGGGAAAAACACGGTCTTAACATTTATCAAACGCTGAAACATTGCAAAATAAACTGGAATTATGTTTAACGGTGCAAATGTGTTTGCACACCGGACGAGACTTAGGGGTGTCACACACCCAGGGTTGGGAGGGTTACTTTTGAAATGTATTCCACTACAGATTAAAGAATACATGCTGTAACTATAATTTGTAACATATTCTGTTAGATTACTCAAAATCCATAACGTATTCTAAATAATTTGGATTACTTCTTCAGCACTGATAGATTTTTTTAACTTGTTTTGACTTTAAAAAAATCTGCCAGTATAGTAAGACAAAATACACGTTAAAAAAACATTCTCTGAAAAACCTAAATATATTATGCAGTGTTGTTTTTAAAACAAATTGATAGATTTTTTTTACAGGAAAACAATACGAAATGTATTATCAAGAATACGATTTTGCCCTAATATCAAAGGTCTTACTAGAAAAAAATACAATTATGATCCAACGTGAATTTTCTTGATAAAAAATATGATCGTGCCTGGTAACATGTACAGGTGCATGCAAAATGGCTAGAAATAGCATTTTAGCTTAGCGTAAAGTTGACAATTTATACAAGGTTTAGTTTCTTCTGCTCCAAACTTACTTCAAACGTACTTCTCTGTCTGCTCATATGAATGTAACACATCATAAAAAAGTGTTTCACTGCTGCTCAAATGCACTTTGGATCGCATCATTTATATGTATAAATGTTTTCCATCTGAAAGGACTAAATATTAAATGAAACAAATGACAATAAAATGCAAAGTAATCGCTTCAGTTATCAAAATATTTTATTCTAATTACCAATGATTGTTACTGTAGTGGAATACAGTTACTTATATTTTGTAATTTAAATGTATTCTGTTACTCCCCAACCTTGCACACACTGGACGCATCTGGCCGATAACATGGTGTGTTCTAAAATTCAAAACAACTGTTTTCAATGAAGGTAGACACACCGCTGTTGCCGTCTGTAGACAACACCCAGCTCCAACTCTGGAGACTGGTAAAAGTTCTTCCATGCCACGGAGTGCATTTTCCATTAAATTCGAACCAAATAATTATCAAAGGATGTCCAGATTATTTACTCTAGAGTTGTTCATTCTTGAAGAATGGGAAAAACCTTGGTAACTTTTGTGTACTGGCGCTTCTCATCCGGTGTGCGACCACCTTAACAGTCACAAAGTACTCTTCTTCAGAATGCAGCACCACAAATGAAACACAACGCAGGTTTTTTGAGATGCATTTATAAAAATTAAAGTCTTTTTAACTTTGCTAGGTGTCTAAAAATGTGGTGATTCTACATGAGGTGCTAAAAGAAAAAAGAGAGATTCAGCTAGTGCAACAGTCAATGACGTCCGTCCAGCACGTGTCAGTACCAAAACAAAATAAAACAGTGCAGGTGCATGCAAAAGCATGTTTGAACAGCCCCTAAATTGCCCTATACTTGAAAAACTGACACAAAATCTGTCCAGAAGACCTGACGGTTTGATGGAACTCATCGAGCTCGGGTCAGTTTGAAGACCTCTGTTGCACATGTAGAATAACCGCATAGTGATTTGGGTATTCAAATATTGATACATCGAACGGTAAACCGAATGTTGACTATCCGGGCACATCCTAATATACATCAGATGGTCAATGAACCAACTTTGGGTGGTCAATGGGTGTGCCATTTAAAGCTGTAAATAAAGTGTTGAAGTGAATGCAACTCATGTGAAAAGGTCTGCATTCATTGGTCCCTCACCAGATGCTAAATGTTTCCATTCCAACACCATGGCAACACATTATCACCTCGCATTAAGCCACCAGCTGCCAAAAACACTTATTCATGTCTCACACGCAAGCCATTACAAATTCCTTTTATCCATTAATTTTGATGTTAGATGAAAACTGTGGCAGTTTAAAGCCAACCGAGTCCAAGAGTGAACAAAATGATACATAATGAATGGGGGCTGTTTGCTTTCAGAAGCACACCCATTAATAATTTACATGACCTCCAAATAATAAATTAACAAATGAATAAATAAACAAGCAGGCAAGCAAACATCAACAAACCCGTTTTTATTTTTTAATCCCCCATTTTGGAAAAAAATATCACTATTATAATCTAGTCTTCTTCATTGAATTATTCCTTGTGAGGGCTATATCTGTTTACTTTATTATAATTTTTTTTTTTGTCTATCAAGTTTTCAAATGGGGCTTTCCGAAACAAAACAGTATTGGTCCTGTATCCAAATGACAAAAAAATCAATGAGTGTGACATTTAGAGAAAGTTTCCAATGTCGAACCATTCCAATCAGTTCAATCCACATGTCGCTTTGAAAGCACAAAGAAAAAGTACAAAGGGGCTTGGTACAGGTGGACGCAGATGGACCGCACAGTGTTTCGCAGAGTGGGCACTAAGAAAGACAAAAGCGTATGGTTACAGCACAGTGGCATTGTGCCCTTCCATTTTAGGGAGTCTGGAGTCCTGCACCGTACCCATGGTGACCAAAAGTGGGCGGCTGTCCTCTGGACCACTTGCACGAGCCAGAGATATGGGCCTCTGCTGGCCAGGATGAGGTGGGGGGCCAGACATTGGCTCCATAGGCAGGCCTTGCTCCTGGTAGCCATAACCGATGTTCCCACATGGGAAGTGACGTAGTCTGTAGAGCGGAACTGGAGCTAGGGTGGCAGAATCCAGGAGGAGAGGGGCGGGCCCAGGTGGGGGAGGTGGAGGCAAAAGCGGACGACACAAACCTTGTTGTTGCTGCTGTTGTTGTTGGCGCTGGAGCTGTTGTTGGTACTGTTGCTCTTTGTGCTGTTGTTGCAGGCCAAGAGCTTCTGAGACCGTCACAGTTCGTCCTGATTGCTCTTGCCCCTCACCTGGGATACGTGGGCAACTCACCTGCCTCTGCGCCTGGGCCTGCAGCCTCTTCTGTTGCTGCTGTAGAAACCACGAGCCGTAGGTTGGGTTCCACAGGTTGGTGGGCTTCCCATTGCGGCTTTCCTTCTCTGAGGGGTGGGCCTGCATGAAGCCCAGGTTCACATGACCTGCATCTTGGGGAGTCAGGGGAGTAGAAGAAGGTTTGGCAGCAGATATGGGGGCAGTGGCTACCAGTGGCTGTGGGTGGTGATGGGGGTGAGGCTGAGAAGGAGGTGCAGGTTGGGCTTTGTTATCAGAGGAGTTGCTGCTCATTAGTAGGGCCTCCCCATCTCTCTTGGCCTGCTCGGGGTGAGCAGTAGAGGCAGATGATGTGTCCTCTGCACCCTGAGAGGCTACAAGCAAGGAGGGGGCAGAGGGGTCTTCAGGACGCATGGGCACCCGTTCCTCTTCTTCAGGGATGGGGCCATACTCAACAGGCAAAGGCACGTTCACCACATCTGGATCCTTGGGGTGGAGGGATAAAAAAAATAAGTTCACATAATCAGACAATCTAAATTGTTGTGTATGAAGACTGTGGATTTTGACATGTATAATATACAGTATATAAATATATTTATAATATACAGTATATATATATATATATATATATATATATACACATACATACATATATATATATACATATATATATATATACATATACATATATACATATATATACATATACATATATATATATATATATATATATATATATATATATATATATATATATATATATATATATATATACATACATACATACATACATACACACACACTGGTGGCCAAAAGTCACCATAGTTGGAATAATTGTTAGGAAGGAAATTGTTACTTTAAATAGCCAAACTGATCACAAAGTATAGTCATGACATTACTGATATAAAAAACAGCACCATCACTATTTCAAAATCTAGACAGGTTCCATTTCCAGCAGCCATCTTTCCAACACCTTATCCTTGAGAATCATGCTAAATTGCTAATTTGGTACTAGAAAATCACTTGCCATGATATCAAACGCAGTTGAAAGCTATTTTGTTCATTAAATTAATCTTAACATTGTCTTTGTGTTTGAGTTGCCACAGTATGTAATAGAGGGGCATGTCTTAAGGTCAATATTAGATCAAAAATGACAAAAAAGAAACAGCTTTCTCTAGAATCTCGTCAGTCAGTCATTGTTTTGAGGAATGAAGGCTATACAATGTTTGAAATTGCCATAAAACTGAAGTTCCCCTTCTGTCACTCACTTGATGGTCTCTCTTGAGAGCCTCGGATACCACTCATCTTTGAGAAAAGGCCAATGAGAATTGGCGAACAGAATTTGCATGCCATTCCTTCGGACATATGGGTATAAAAGGAGGGAAGCATGCATCTGTTCAAACAGATTTTTTTCTTCGGAGCCGAGCAGTTTTGTTTCAGCGAGCTGAGTAAAACCCACTGCTGTTCCACTCACCTCTAAAGAGCATACACTGTTGAAAATTAGACGAACATTCAGCGGCTTTTCTCTTCTTCTGCACGCGAGTGTAGACTACGCCCCGAGCGCTTCGACAGCCCTCTAAAAGAGTATATATTTCTCTAAAAGAGTAAGCACATTGACATTGAACGTCTTTTTAAAGACGCATCTTTTTCAAGATGCCCTTCCGTCTTTGTGTCATTCCTGGATGCGGTTGTTACCTCTCTGCTTCTGACGGCCACAGGCGCTGCCTCTCGTGTCTGGGCAGAGATCACACAGAGGGAGTATTTGTGGATGGCTCATGTTGTCACTGCGAGAACATGACTATGGCAACGTTGCGGTCACGGCTCTCATTCTTCCGAGGGAAAGACACTCTAGCCGCCCCCCCCCCCTCCTTTGCTTGCTGCACCTACAACGGGCTGTGGTACCCATTGTCACAAAGGAAGCAGTTTCCTCACTCACCTGGGTCACTTAGCCAGTGCCCACAACTGGCATTCTCACAGCGATCAGACACCGAGCACTTGCAGTCGGTCTCTCATGAATGTGGACCCTCTGAGTACACGTGCCCAACTGCACCAAACTCACACCTCCGGCCGCCCCAGGCCGGGTACATGGAGCAAGGTAAATGCTTTGAGCCTCTCCTCAGCACAACCACCTCGGGACAAAGCAACGCTTCCCGATGTAACGTTGCCATGCCCCATTTGAGCCACTAGATTTAGTCGAACTAAAGGCCCTCTCCTTGAAGACAGCCCTCCTGATCACGCTCACTTCCATCAAGAGAGTTGGAGAACTGCAAGCGCTCTCTGTCAGCGACACTTGCCTAGAGTCACGTCATCCTGAGACCCCGACGTAGACGTCTACGTGCCCAAGGTTTCTACGACTCCTTTCAGGGATGAGTTAGTGAACCTGCAAGTGCTGCCCCGGGAGGAGGCAGACCCAGCATTAGCATTGCTGTGTCCGGTGCATGCGTTGCGCACCTTTTTGGATCGCATGCAGAGCTTTAGACACTCTGAGCAGCTTTTTGTCTGATTTGGTGGACAGCGGAAAGGGAACGCTGTCTCCAAACAGAGGCTTGCCCACTGGATCGTGGACATCACTACATTGGCCTACCAGACCCAGGCCGTGTACACCCCCTTGCTGTTTGAGCACACTCTACAAGGAGTGTGGCATCCTTGTGGGCACTGGCCAATGGCACCTCTCTAGCAGATATCTGCAGAGAAGCAGGCTGGGCAACACCCAATACCTTCATGACATTTTACAATCTCCGGGTTGAGCCAGTCTCGTCCCTTGTTTTGACAGGTATGAACACATAGAATTCGGTAGTACGATGACAACAACAGGCCGGGTGTATCGCTTGCGCATAGCGCCTTTTCCCTCCCCTGAGGTGAAGATGTGCACTCTACACCCCTAGTCGAGTCCACAAGTCACTGACCCTGGGTGTCCTTCCTCCCTAGCCCTCTGGCTCTGAACTCAGCAGAGGAAGTTTGCAGCCAGAACCACCAAAGGCACCGACTTGCCTGCACTGGAATAGGTGCTCCACAGGTTCTGATTACATTTAAAAGGATAAGAGAAAATGCCTCTTCTGGAATCTACTTGCTGCACTAACTGCCACAGACTTTTACAAAGGATTGCAGTTCTTGAAACAAAGTTACTTGCGGGACCACCAAACCAGACGAACACACCTCAGAGCTTCGTCATGGACGCCCTCAGCATACAGCTGGTGAGTCCCATGAATCTATTGCTCCTCGACAGGCCATAATGAGTGTAGAGAAACAAGCCGATCGACTTACAAATCGATGGCACAAACATGGAGTGAGACCAAAAAGCACTCAAGACATCAGATTGTCACGAGCATCACATATTGCCGCAGTTGCATCCTCTACCCCAGATATGGCTCTGACAAGGATTGCAAACACTGGTTTCCTACCACCGCCTATACATCTTAAGAACAGATTTGAAGCATTAATGAATGAGGAATCCCCAAATATAATAAATGTGATCAAACACAGACTGAATCAGCCAGTAGCTAACACTGATGCTAACTGGCGCTCAAGGTCGAGCAGACAGCAGCACTCAGCTCAGAGCACAGCTGGGCCCAGGACTCTGATAGTGGGTGACTCCATAATCAGAAACAATAGCAGCAGGGATACAACTATGTGCTGCCTTCCACAAGCAACAACTTCTGATGTAAACAGGGAACTTCAGAATATTCTGATGAAATATCAGACTGCAAATCGACTCATCATTCATGTGGGGAAGAATGATATTCATAAAGAGCAGTCAGAACTCCTTAATTCTTTTTAACACTTAAAAGACTGAAAGTTCAAACATTCATCAGTGGACCACTTCCAGCAAGAGGAACAAACAGGTTTTCACGGTTGCTTGGGCTTAATACATGGCTGCAAAAAACCTGTAATATAAAAGGAGTGAACTTCATTGACAACTTCAATCTTTTCTGGAGTCAGAGGCAACTGTTTCGACAGGATGGCCACCACCCAAACAAATTTGGCTCAAGAGTGCTAAAGGACAATATCTACTTCTCCCTCAATAATCCTTCTGCAGTGTGTGCCAATCCAATCAATCTGAATGGCACACACACACCTGGACACAGTATGAATGACCACAGGACTTCACTTCAGCACCTGAATGGACATTTGGTTGACAATTCACACAAGGACAATGATAACACCACTCAGCCACAACAATTTCTGCTCACGGGCACAATCTCAGCTGAGCCCTGCCCACAAATCTCACCACAGACAGACTGTGACATATTAGAACTGCTCCAAGATTCAGCACCCAAGGACGACTTTCTGGAAAACACCCAGGGAGACCAGGACAGCAGATTACAGCCGATAACTCCACAGCAACAGCCCCTCTCACCAGACACGTTATCCCTCTCTCCAGCATCTCCACATCTGTGCTTCTCAGAGAAAATGGAAGAACTGGTGTATGCTGGAACCAAACTATCCCACTTATTTGCTGCAAGCCCCCAGATATCAAGCAAAAAACGGCAGGCCCCTAAACCACCAAAGCCTGCGGGCAAAGCTCGCCCTCCCCCTCGTCCTGTGAGAGCTGGACACACTCTAGATTTACTTATCAGTAAGGGTCTAAACATTTCATCGATTGTTATTAAGGATGTAGCACTGTCTGATCATTTCTGTATTTTCTTTGATATATTGATCTCTCCTGCCATTGAAGCTAGATCTGTGTCTGTCAAGAAGAGATGCTTAAATGAGAACACTAGTGTACTATTTATGAAGGCTATATCTTTAACACCAAGTATATCTGCTGACACTGTTGATTTTCTCCTTGATTCTTTTAACTCAAAAGTTAAAAGTGTAATTGATGATATTGCTCCTGTGAAAGTGAGGAAGAAGAGTGGCAGTCAAAAAGCACCTTGGAGAAACTCAACAGCAGTGCAAAATATGAAAAGACAATGCAGAAAAGCAGAGCGCATTTGGCGGAAGACAAAACTTGTAGTCCATTATAATATTTACAAAGAGAGCATCCATGCTTTTAATATGGAACTAGGCAAAGCTAGACAGTCTTTCTTCTCGAATATTATAAACAGCAACTTAAACAACACACGCACTCTTTTTGCGACTGTAGAGAGACTGACAAACCCCCCAAGCCAGATTCCCTGTGAACTGCTCTCAGACAGCAAGTGCAGTGAGTTTGCTTCTTTCTTCTCTGAGAATATAAATAATATCAGAAAGGTGATCAGCACATCCTTGAGTTGTGCTGGGGTCAGACAAATCAAACCACAACCTGAGAAAGTAGTTACTTTGTCTGACTTCAAAGAAATTGATGGCAAATTTTTGGAAGAAACCGTACGGCACCTTAAAACATCAACCTGCGCCCTTGATGCACTTCCAACATCTTTTTTCAAAAGTGTGTTCAACTGTTTAGATGCAGATCTCCTAGAAGTGATAAACTCCTCACTTCTCTCTGGGAGTTTTCCAAACTCCCTGAAAACTGCAGTTGTCAAGCCCCTCTTGAAAAAGAGCAATCTGGATAAGACCATATTAAGCAACTATAGACCGATCTCAAATCTTCCTTTCATAGGCAAGATCATTGAAAAAGTTGTCTTCAATCAACTGAACAAATTCTTGAACTCGAATGGATACTTTGACAATTTTCAATCTGGTTTCCGATCGCATCACAGCACAGAGACAGCGCTCATAAAGATAATAAACGATATTCGCTTAAATACTGATACAGGCAAATTATCAGTACTGGTACTACTCGACCTCAGTGCTGCATTTGACACTGTCGATCACAACATACTTCTGGAAAGGCTGGAAAACTGGGTGGGGCTTTCTGGGATGGTCCTAAAATGGTTCAGGTCATACTTAGAAGGGAGAGGTTATTATGTGAGTATAGGAGACCATAAGTCTGAGTGGACACCCATGACATGCGGAGTCCCTCAAGGCTCAATTCTTGCTCCACTCCTGTTCAACCTGTATATGCTCCCAATTAGCCAAATAATGAGAAAGAACCAAATGGCTTACCACAGCTATGCAGATGACACACAGATCTACTTAGCCCTATCACCTAACGATTACAGCCCCATTGACTCCCTGTGCCAATGTATTGATGAAGTAAACAGTTGGATGTGCCAAAACTTTCTTCAGTTAAACAAAGACAAAACTGAAGTCATTGCGTTTGGATACAAAGATGAAGTTCTCAAGGTGAATGCATACCTTGACGCTAGGGGTCAAACAACTAAAAATCAAGTCAGGAATCTTGGTGTGTCTCTAGAGTCAGACCTTAGTTTCAGTAGTCATGTCAAAGCAATAACTAAATCAGCATACTATCATCTGAAAAATATTGAAAGAATTAGATGCTTTGTTTCCAGTCAAGACCTAGAGAAACTTGTGCATGCTTTCATCACCAGCAGGGTGGATTATTGTAATGGACTCCTCACGGGCCTTCCCAAGAAGACAGTTGCAGCTCATACAGAATGCTGCTGCCAGAATTCTGAGCAAAACCAGAAAATATGAACACATCACACCAGTCCTCAGGTCTTTACACTGGCTCCCAGTTACATTTAGGATTGATTTTAAAGTATTATTACTGGTATATAATCACTCAATGGGCTAGGACCTCAATATAGTGCAGATATGCTCACTGAATATAAACCCAACAGATCACTCAGATCATTAGAATCACATCAGCTAGAAATACCAAGGGTTCACTCTAAGCAAGGAGAGTCTGCTTTTAGCTATTATGCCAGCCGCAGCTGGAACCAGGTTCCAGAAGAGATCAGATGTGCTCCTACAGTAGTCACATTCAAATCCAGACTCAAAACACATCTGTTTAGCTGTGCATTTACTGAATGAGCACTGTGCCACTGTGTGTCCGACTGTTTGTACTGTATTTTATTAGATTATTATTTTTTTTTTTAATTTCTACTATGTAAAGCACTTTGAATTACCATTGTGTATGAAATGTGCTATATAAATAAACTTGCCTTGCCTTGCCTTGCCTTGATTATTCCAATATCTCCTGTGATGTATTTTCCACGGTACGGTCTCCCTGTCGGTGGACCCACATCTCCCTTTGACAGAGACCCCTCCTCCCCCCGGTCATTATGTTTGTAGTGCTCCTCCCCATCGAGGAAGGACCTACCACCGCACCATTTCCATGTGTGGCTGGTAAGCCCATGTGACGTATTTGCCACATGTTAACCTCCTCTGTTGGGCAGGATGTGGTCTACGCTGGGTCTTTTCCCCCTAAAAATAGGATTGGAAAAGAACGCCTTCCCCAATGCATGTTATAGCGTTAGATGGCCCCAGCCGCATCTAACACATTATGGAGAGAAAACATGCGGCTGGCGAGGCCTGATCTCAGGATAGTTACATCTCTTCCCTCCCTCAGGTCTCTTGGGGCGTTGCAGTCTGATGCCCCTGCTATTTTCGAACACAACAGCTTTTTTGCACCTGCATCAGCAGTCCACATAACACGTTCAATGTTGTGGCATTTTTAAATAGGGACCTCTAGTGTCACTACATCGACACAACATCGAGTGAGTGACAGAAGGGGAACGTCTCGGTTGTTGTGTTCCTCTTGTCACAACAGTGTACTAAGCCACTGAAATGGCTGGGATCTTACTCTTGGCTCCTCAGCTCAAAACCTGTCTGAACTTTTGAACACTTGATCTCTCACGATCAGCAATCAGCACTGCACTTTATTAATCTATTATCTCACACTGGACTGTCATAATTATATTCTCCCCAATTCAACTAGTGTATCTATATATTTTTATATACTCTTATTTTTTATTTTTATTGTATGTGTATTCTATATTGTGTGTATTGTTTACTGTACATTGTATATTAGTACTATGTTGTGTAATTATGTGTATATTTGATATGTAAATTGTTGTGTAATTATGTGTACATTTGTTATGTAAATTGTGTTGTGTAAATATGCTGTTTATTGTAATTGGTATATGTCTCATCACTGTCATGACTGCAATGTTGCTCGGAACTGCACACAAGAATTTCACCTACTGTTGCACTCGTGTACACAGTAGTGTGACAATAAAGTGATTTGATTTGATTTGATTTGAACAGACGCACTTCCCTCCTTTTTTACCCGTGTGTCGGGGTGAGGGGGATGCAAATTCTGTTCGCCAATTCTCAATAGCCTTTTCTCAAAGATAAGAGGTAACCAAGGTTCTCAAGAGAGACCCCTAGTGTTACTACATCAACACAATGTCTCGTTTCCTCCATCAGGGAGGGTAGCCGAGATGATTTCATGCAAAGGTGTACACTAGAGTCTTCAAAGACAAAGGACAACTGGCTCTAACAAGGACAGAAAGAGATGGAGAAGGCCAAATGTACAACTAAACAAGAGGATAAGAGTCTCTAGTTTGAGAAATAGATGCCTCACATGTTCGCATCTGACAGCATCAATGAATTCTCAACATCAGTTTCATGTACAACAGTAAAGAGAAGACTCAGGGGTGCAGGCCTTATTGGAAGAATTACAAAGAAAAGCCACTTTTCAAACAGGAAAAACAAAAAGAAAATGTTAGAGGGGGGCAAAGAACCACAGACATTGGTCAACAGATAATTGGAAAGGAGTGTTATGGATATTAACCCCATTGAGCTTTTGTGGGATCAGCTAGACTGTAAGGTGCATGAGAAATGCCCGACAAGACAGATACATCTATGACAAGTGCTATAGCGTGGGGTTGGGCATATCTGGACTAACTGACAGTTAGAATGCCAAGGATCTCAAAAACTGTCATTGCTGCACATGGAGGATTTCTTGATGAGAACACTTTGAAGTAGTTTAAGAAGTTCTGATTTTTTTTTCTAAATTGTAATAGTAGTTTTTTACATTGTTAATGTCCTGACTATACATTGTGATCAGTTGAATGCCACTTTGGTGAATAAAAGTACCAATTTCTTTCAATAAGAGTAAAACCTGTACATTATTATTCCAAACTTTTGGCCACCAGTATACACACACACACACACACACACACACACACACACACACACACACAGTACTGTGCAAAAGTTTTAGGCACTGTTGAAAAATGTTGCATCGTAAGAATGTCTTAAAAATAATGTCATAAATAGTTTTCATTTATCAATTAATGTCATGCAAAGTCTAATAAACATAAAAAAACATATATATATAAACCTATATATATATATATAACATATATATATATATATATATAGGTTTATATATATATGTTTGTTTATATAACATATATATATATATATATATATATATTTTAAACATTTATATTTTTTAATGTATATGTTTCAAATGTTTCAATAATAGTGTGAAAATTGTTTCACTATGTTGCATATTTAATTTAATGAGTGCTGTCCGGTTATCTCTGAAAATATATAATTTCTGGCAGTCCAATCTAATAGGTTAACCAGGAATTAATCAGGAAGGAAAATTTTTGGACATGTAAGTTCAAATCTCTGATAGTGCTCTGATTATATACTGCATATTTTGGAAAATGTAGTTGGTCATCCAGGTAATCCATGCATGCACAACATTTGCATCCTGTGCACACTATACATACTGCATCCTGCAAAATGAGTATGAGTAGAATCGTAGTGTCATTCCAAACATATCCACTGTTGCTATGTATTTTTCAGTTTTAAGATGTACCTGTAGACAATAGTTAATCCTTTCTAGGATTGTAGAAAAGTTTGGCCTGTCTTCTGGTTGATGCTGCCAACTCTGTGTCATTATCCGGTACCTAATTTATCCAAAAACAATAAAACATAAGTTTTACTTCACTATGTATCAGTTGCATGTGTGTATAAAATCTCTATAGAATAAGTAGGTTATAGGTTTTCTGTCAAAGTTCAGCTTAGTATACAGGTAAAATTAGATTGAAAAACTGAATAATCAAATCAAATCTCCAGCAGATGATGTTATTATAGTTTAGGACAGAAATCAAATTGTTCTTGGAATTTCATTAAAAAACATGTTTGTGCACTTAGAATTTAATTGATACTGGCTTTTTTTAAATGTCAACTCAGTTCCTGAATTTGATTTCAGCAAACAGAATACAAAATTTCAAATGGAATTTAAATGTAAGAAAACAGAATTAAATGGAATGAAATTCAAATAAAATCATAAAATTGCTCCAAGTGTAGTTTCTTTTTCTTATTACATTTTATCTTTCTGTAGAAATTTCCCATAAACATGTTATCATGGACCATGGACCATGATTGATGAACACTTTATTTCCTATCATTTATCGTTTACTCCAAACCGAAACCGAAAAACATGTAGCAGGCTTTCAAGATAGAAACCTAAAAGTAATTTTGTTGTTGTGTTTGACTAATAAAAGTCAAAAGTCAATTATTTTTTGTCACTATGTTGAATTTCTTTGATTTGCAGTTTAATAAATTCTTCTTCCTGTCATGTAAATTCAAATTCCAATTTGAAAACCTGTGTGGTGTGGCTAATTCAAATTCCAACTCATGAACTATCCTTGTTGAGGACTGAATTTGAGTTTCAAAGTAAACTAAATGAGAATGACAATGACACATTTTTGACATTTAAGATCACAATGTACTGCGAACAACATTTAACATAATCTATTTCTGTTTTGTGGAGTAGAGCATGAATAATCTAGGCAGTTGAGGTAGACGCCTACTCACACTGGCCCCGGGCAGTTTTTGGGCGGGTCCATCCGGCCTCCATTAGTAACAAACTCCAGCACCTCTTGGTTACTGCGACTTGGGTATGGCATGTAGCCCAGCGAGAAGATCTCCCAAAGCAAAACTCCAAATGACCTGGAAAACAAGACGAAATGAGAGAAGATATTGTAGGATAGAATGAGATGAAAGCAAAGTAATTACAGAGAATGGAATTAGAGTTTGAAAAATAGGGGGTTTGTCATGGCCTCTGACAGAACATATGGCGACTGTGAAGCAAATGAAACTGAGAATATTTTAAATAAGCTATCATTTCACAGCACTTATTTTCTCACCATGTGTCAGTTTTAGAGGTAAAGATCCCCTCCATAAAGGCTTCGGGAGGCATCCATTTGACTGGCAGCATAGCACGGCCTCCTTTCCTGTAATAACTGGCTCTGTGGAAAAACACACATTCCCAGACACAAAGAACAGCAAGTCGATCTCAAGATATTGTTATGAATGCCAACAGTAGACAGATGAGAGATGTTGAGTGACTTATCAAAGGAATATTTCAGGCTGTTGTTCCTGACCTGTGTGACTTTCTTCTCTGAAACACAAAAGGAGATGTTTATACCAGAATGTCCAAGCTGTTCTTGTACATACTGTACAATTATTGTAAATGGGAACCATGGCTGTCAAGCATGATTTTCAGTGAATAATGTCGGTTCCTCACAAAAAGTTGTTGTATGGCTTCAGAAGACTGCAGAACATGAGTTGTATGGTCTAACTGTAGGATACTTTTTGTCAAATGTTGCTCTTTTTGGAGCTTGACAGCCTCCGGTCTCCTTCCATTTTCATTGAATGGACGAGTGCAGCTTGGACATTATGCTAAACTTTTTTGATCTTCCACAGAAGAAAATAACTTATACAGGTTTGGAATGACATGATGGTGATAAAATGTTAATTTTTGGGTGAACTATTCTTTTAACTCCAGTCTCAAGTCAAAGACAGAATGACAGCAATGAAAAAAGCCTGTCCATCTGTGACTTATGCCAAAATGCGCCAGTATTTCCTATCGATTCTTCAACTTGTTCTTTAAATTTCTGACCAGATCCCTAAAGCAATAACTCTAACTGTCCACTAAATTAAGTCTGGGATGAACTAGCTTGGCTTTTTGTCAAAATAAGAGGTAGTACTATTAAACTATTTCCAGTCATTTGTGTATTTATTGCTCAAATCACCTATTACAGCATGTCCACCTCCACTTGGCTGGAATTAAATGTGTCCAAGAGGCAAAATTACTCAAATGGTATATGGAAAGTGACTGACCTAGTTCATTTGTTCATGCGTTGCTTAATTTGCAAGTTTGACTCATAACTCTTGACAAGCTTAATAAATTAACTAACATGGTACAATTAAGTCAAGATGATTTCTTTTCTAGCACTACTCAAGTGAGCCATAGCAAGTAGTTATAAAGAATCGAATGCTTAATGTGTTTGGATATACATTCTTGTTTGTCTTGGAATAACATTCATATCAACCAGTCTGATTCTAGAGTTAGTGGCTTGAGCTCTATTCTTATCAACCTATCATTTCCCTCTAATTTTAGAGGTTGGTCGCAATTAGGGTTAGGGATTTGTATTAAACTTCAGCACATAACTTGTCCTGAAACATTTGTGCTATAGACATGAATGGTACCTCAAGTTGTGCAAAAAGTTTGCTTGTGTTTAAGCAACTGAATTACCATTTTAACCTGGCAGTGGTAAAATGGACAAACAAATTCCATAGTCTTACACTGAAGAAGGGATTTGAGTCAGTAAGCAAACCCCAGAGCACCCTAGAAACCACCCAGTACACCCTAAGAAATACAAAGTATAGTCATGGATATTTGAGAGAACACACTATCTGGCAGCAAGGCTTGCAAGAGCAAACCTTACATTTTCCTCCAAAAATATGAAGCTCTAAGTTTACTAACACAGAAGGAAATAAAAATGTAGTGTAATTTTTCCTAGCACATGTGAGGAGTTATGCGCACTTATTTGGGGAATGAAGTTTAACGACTGACCTCAGTTTGTATTTTCTTTAGAGCCAAAAAAATAAGGTAGATGTTATACAGTGTAGTTGCTAAATTTTATTCATGTGACATTCATTTTTAAATCAATAAAGTGGAATGAACTCATACATTTGTGTATATCTAGCAAAGGCTTTCTTGTTATGCTAACATGGAAAATATCTATTAGGTAACGTTTCGGTCACTCGACCTTCGTCAGGCATTTACAAAAAGAGTGCGACTGCACTACATTTTCCTTTCATTTCGTTGACTTGGCTGAAGCTGGAGTCCTACGCACCGATATCGATTGCTTATCAGGTGTGCAAGGTTAGTCATTTATTGATTGTTATGCTGACATATAATGACCATGAATTGAATTCAATTAAAAAGTGGAATGCAAAAATGCTACGCATATATTATAAGTAAATCCAACAAATAATGTTTTCAGTGTAATTCTG
>JAVLUX010000023.1:30367500-30565000 GCA_032164185.1 Moxostoma hubbsi | reverse complement strand
GTCATGGAAGCGCACTTTTATGTTATAAGCAAATTAATTGCATCAATTTATGCACTGTTAATGCTTGTCATTTTGTCTGATAGACATCTTAACTTATACAATCAGTATGTCAATGTTTTGATCAGTCCTTTGGTGCTGAAATGCATATAATCATATAAACATGAGGGAGGCTGCTGTGCTTCTTTTTTCCCCTTATTGACAAAAGATACAAGACATCAGCCATGCCGGCTTTTTTTTTTTTTTTTTTTATCTGTACAGGTGCATGGAGATAAGTGTTTTTGTCAGGGGTTACAAGGAATTGCATGGCTGTGCTCACTTGCTGCACAGAAATACATTGCACTGTCCTCGATAGATATGCTGGATATGAGCAGGAACACATCACTTGTAGCATGTCCTGTGATGTTAAATCGTGATTTGAATCTTTCCTCAGGAGTAGGTGCATCATATCTGAGTATTCCAATGAGTTCTAAAGAACCGCCATAGCTCTTCTGCTGATACCAGTAAATGTATGGATAGTTGGTGTCACCGTGACGACAAAAAAGCTTTGCTTCTGTCTCCTCCACTGTCTGTAGATGATGTTCAGGGGACTGTTGAATGTTGGGAATGGAAACCACAAAAACTACAAGATGGTTAGAAGTGTACATCAATGCATGCAGAATAACTTCTTTTTTTTTTGCACTGGAAACTTACCGGTTAACCAGAAATTGATTATGGTTACAATGAGTATCCTGATCATGATTAGGAATGTTCAACAAAGCAACAGAATAACTGAAGTCTAAAAGCTGAGAAAAAAAACAATACAAAAAAAAAAACCCAACAAAAATGAGTGCAATGGATGTCTCTCTAATGTCTTTTACTTCTGCAGTTATTGAAAAATCACTATTGCGAGTCTCACAAAGTCTGGTTGCAATGCAGCTTATTGTGGACAAGATCCACCCACAGGAAGACAAGACGTGATTATATTCCTGACATTTAAAGTCAAGTCATTTTTATTTGCATAACGCTTTTCAAAGCACACATCATTTCAATGCCGATTTACAGAAGATTATGCTGTAACCGGAAAGGATGATGTAATGTATTTAATGCCTTAAAGTCCTCGGTGAGCAGTTTAAATAAAAAAATGTTATTGAAGATCATGCTTTAAAAAAATAATTGTTGTAGGCCCTCAGTAACTAAGCTTGAGGCAACTGTGGCACAGAACACAAAACACCTACAGATAGTTAATGGAGGAAAAAAAGTAGATGTTGGCAGGCATTGTTTAAAACTAAAGGATATTGACTGAACTGTAAGATTAATAATTAAATGTCTTTGAAGTCCATCCTGAATAGACTACAGAAGTGCACTATTATGCAGTGTCCTTTTTTTGTTTGGCTGATAAAGGCTTAAGTTGATACTAATTTGTTGTCTATGTATTCCATTATAAGAGAGTGTAGTCCATTCTATGACCAAGATGATGTAGGCCGAGTTCAGTGAGTTGTGCCTCGCAGTCCATCTGGAAGCTTGTGGCAGTTCATTTTCAGTGAAGATCATTCTAAGTCTGAGGTGCAGTAAGTGGCCAGTGAAATTTCCCTTGTACGGTTGGAGTTGCCAGCAGTTCATCCTCTGTGAAGTCAATTTTAATAGCTTGAAATGATACAAACAGTTATCACCGAAGCGCCCCTTGCTGTCTGGTTGGCACAGGCTGTAATATTAATTACTCAGCGACACACTGTGGTGCATCAGGCTTGACTGAAGCTGGATCTGGCCAGCTATGATGGGACATGTAAAGTAACCATCATGTTTTTATGTGCCATTTAGGGGCAGGTATATCTAAAATAGACTGTACCATAATAATAGTCCATCATGGAAGTAATGATGATGATAATAATAATAATAAGAATAATGTGACCATGATTAGTCACCATGAACAGTTGTACAGTAAACATCAGAAAACAATGGAAAATATACTAAAACTCTGTGATCAGATTTCTTTCTATCCCCCAAAAATAATATTTTACATACATAGACGTAACAAAGCTGAACATGCACGGAGATCAAACCCTCAAACAAAAGATTACAAAGATTTTATTATTTTCAATGATTTGATGCCATCAAACTGGCAAGAATTGTTTTAATGGTTATGAATACATCATTAGCTATTTTGTTTACTCAACAATGCTGTCCAGTTTAGAGGTTATGATTAAACATAAAAATTCCAGTGGAGTCAGCCACTTTTCCACAAATCGTTTTTGGCACCCCTGTAGGCATTTCACCTAGTAACCCAAAATTAGAGCTCCATTCAAAAACTCTTCCCACTTCAGCCACTGAGTGCAGGGCTTTGTATTTTGGGAAGCAAAGGACTAGTTTAGCTAAAAAAAATAAATAAAAGAAATTTAAGGTTTCCAAACTTACAGTGAGATCAGTCTGCTGGGTATGCTGAATTAAGTACAGAGTAAGCAAACAAGGGAGAAAGCCAACTTTAATTAGATGTCTGATTTTTCAAGAAGGGATAAAATAGGACACCTCCATGCTCATGCATTGCTTATGCTGGAGGGTTTATTTTGAAGGTTGTCATGCTATATTATGTTATATATTTTTCATTGATAAAACCCTTCATGTTAACAGATAATGCATAATCAGAAAATGTTTCTGTAGTGCCCTCTACTTGTTCAATCTACTGTACCTATTACAACACCAGCCTTGTTTTTATTCTTTTATTCCAACAGGTGCATAATGGACAGTTTTTTTTTTTTCAGGGGTTACAGAGAAGTGCATGTCTTTGCATACTTGTTGCACAGAAATGCACTGCTCTGTCCTTAGTAGATATGCTGGAGATGAGAAGGAATGCATCCTGCGTAGCATGTCCTGAGATTGTGAATCATGATTTAAATTTCTCCTCAGGCCTTAGCTAATTCATACTGGATTAATCCAATAAACCAGTACATGTATTGATAGTTGGGGTCACCATGATGTCAAGACAGCTTTGCCTCTTTCTTTCCAACTGTCCATAGAAGATGTACAGTATATGAGACTGTTGAATGATGGGATAAGATACCACACAAAGTGTAAGAGGTGAGAAGAAATGCACAACAAAGCATGGAATCTAAAGAACATGGATTAATAAACTAAACTGCAGTGATTACCTGTTAACCAAATGTTGTTATGGTTAAAATGAGTGCTTGATCATGCTTGTTAACATTGAATCAATACATTTGAAGAAATGAAAAATTGAATGAAATGAAAAAAAAGTCAATTCACCATGCAACGGTTTTCTCACTAATGTTTTTCTTCTGAAGTCAGAAGAGGTTACTACTTTCAAATAGTGTCACATAGCAAGACCTTAAACTAGAAGGCAAAGGTCTGGTCCACATTGCAGCTTATTCATGGAGTCTATCAACAATGCCTTAAAAACCATTTATCCTTCTTTGAGTCTACATAGATTTGCTATCAGATTACTCAAAATATTTAATCAATACACCAGCCCTTTGAGCACAAACTACTTGTACTTGCGTGTATTTGGTATGTCCAGCATTCTTTATGTCGAAAATTTGTTCTGTCGATGTGTAGGACTCTGTAAAATCAGAGAATTATTTTCTGTATGAATGATGAGGTTGGCTTTGAAGCGAAATCTGCAGGATCCGCGACTCCCGTTGGGTTTGTGAGACGTAGAGAGTGAGGCTTCCTCGGGACTTCGAGTCCCAAGCTTCCTGGACCTCACATGGCGTGTGGTCAGAAGTGGAGGCACGGAGCGATGAGGAAATGAAAACCAATAGAGCGAGTTCTTCCTGTTTGGAACTATTTGAACTGAAATTGGCCGCATCCCCAATGGTGTCCTGTGCCAATCTGAAGTGACTTTTCAGAGTCACATGGTCGAATGGGCTGTCGTTTCCGACAGCTGATTTGTGACCCTTTGTTTCGGAGTCTTACAAATCTCCTGCTCAAAAATAGTGCATACTTAAACATGAACTCTTATATCTCGAGAATGGTATAAGTTACATGATATTCGTTTTCATCAGAGTTTTCTTCATACACCAGAATGAATATTGTACATGTAGGTAACAAAATTTTTTAAAATCCCTTGTTACAAAATCATACTGGTTAGTTCCTTGGTTATACAACATGGATAAACATTGCACCTCTTTAAAATATGTGTATCGGGCTATAATCCTTAATTTATGAGATATATAAGTCACCACAATTCAAATCAATTGTCAGAATTACCTAGCAAGACTAGGTATTGTATAAATCATGGATTTAAATGCATTCTGTACTTTTTAGAAGGTTAAATCTGTAAAGCACTGTGACATTGTGTAAAATGTTTTAAAAGCTGGAATGTCTTAGTATTCAAGTCATGCAAATCTGATGGGCTTTTGGAAGCCTTACAAAGGGAATTCTGGTTTAACTCTGTGTGGAAGTTCAGGAGGTCACGCTGAGGGGCCTTTCGGACCAAGCTCGCTAATCCAACAGAATACAGCACACCAATTCAAATTTGAAAAAGAACAATTTTAGAGCTGCAGCAAAGGGGAATATTTTCACTGAATAATGACTTAAATTCTGTTCCTCACACAAAACTATCGTAGGACATCAGAAGACTGTTTTAAAGAATACTTGTGCATTTTTGGAGCCTGGCAGTAAAGCAATAGTTGCTTTAATAGTTATAAAAAAATTATTTTGCTTTCTACGCAAATAGGATTTTTTAACTGGGGGGGGACCAAGCTGTCAGCAAATGATTTAAACTCAATTCGTTATTTTGCGTAATTTGGGCTTTAACTAGTGCTCAAGTAGTTATTTTGCGTAATTTGGGCTAATGATTTGCACTAAAAAGCCATTGCGGGATTCTTATTTGAAATCATGGATAAACAACAATGAACAAAGGTAAACAAAGGCCTACCTGATCACCACTAGCAATGCATGATCAGACTGTTATTTGACTAGTATTGATCGTCTAGTGCAGCCAAATAAATGTACTCAATGAAAGACCCAAAAACATCTCTCTTCCTTTCATTACCCTGAACATACTGCTGAGCAATTTCTTGTCTGTCCAGTCTGTCAAGCCTCTCTTTGTGAATATTGTCACTCCTTGTTGTTCTGTCCCTGCTTCTTCTGTCTGTAATTCTACTGTCTCCTTCCTCATGCTGTCTTTTTCTGCCCTCCTGCAGATCCTCACTTGACTGACTAGGGCCTTACTGTCATCAGAAATTGCCTGCAGGCCAGGAGGACAACATTTTAAATCTTATAATTTCAGTTAACCCTCTATACTCTATAGAATTTCACAACAATGTGAAATACAACATATTCCTGAGAATTAATGGCTAAAAATACTATTTCAAAAATGTCTAAGAATAACTCAAAATTTTAAATTTAAGTGTTAATTACAAGTTTGTTGCAATTTATAGATTAGAAATATCTTTCAAATGATGTATGCCATATTAAGAAATGTTTTTCATACCCCATAATTTAAGAATCTATATCCTCTGTTGCTCCGTACAATAAAAAAAACATGATTTCCTGCTGTAAGAGGATGTCAAAAGTTTATGTAGGCCTTTATTTGTTGTACTTATGTACAAATGTACATATTAAATTGGTTAGCACTGTCGCCTCACAGCAAGAAGGTCGTGGGTTCAAACCCCGGTTGCCCCGGCCTTTCTGTGTGGAGTTTGCATGTTCTCCCCGTGTCTGCGTGGGTTCTCTCCGGGTGCTCCGGCTTCCTCCCACCATCCAAAGACATGCAGGCTAGGTTAATTGGTGTCTCCAAAAATTGCCCTAGGTGTGGATGTGAGTGTGTGTCTGTCTATGTGTGGCCCTGCGATGGACTGGCGACCACTTTTGCCCAATGTTAGCTGGGATAGGCTCCAGCCCCCCGCGACCCTGTACACAGGATAAGCGGTTGACGATGGATGGATGGATGGTGGATGGTGGCTTACACGACAGTGAACATACCTCAGTCAATTTATACAGTACAATGGGTTAAATGATAAGATAAAACATTATTTCCTGACGACAATAAATTGTTTGATTTATCCAACGATTCTTTTTGTGTTCATTCATTATTTGCCTCTGTCCACTCACCTAAATGCATAGTTATGGTCTCCACATTGTGCTGTGTTTACTACGTGCAAAAGCCTTCTTGCCATTATTGTCAGACTAGCTATTCCCCTTAACAAATCTAATCTGCCACATCTGGGAAAGTCAACAGGCATAGGATACTTGCATTGTTTGGTTTTTGAAAAAACGAGGTGATTGTTTTTTGTCTCTTCATTGCCTTTATGTGGCATTTATACAGTCGATTTATTTTTTTTTTCCAGTTCAGAGAATCACCCACTCAGCTCAGTCATAGATGGTATATGATCACTATGGTTACCGGTCCGCTCCTACAGGCACGATTGAGGCAGCTACCAGCTCCTCATAGGACCCCGGCGACGTCACTCAGGAGTCGTAGCACACACACAGAGAGAGAGTGTAAACGTCAGTGGCATGATGGCATCGTGTGTTTATTGACAACAGAACAGCACACCCAACTCGTCACATATGGACGCTTTGCCAGGACCCCTTGGCGTCACATTTTAACGCACTGGGTATACCTTTGGCGTCATTTTTCAACGTGCAGGGTAGTCCGATAGACTTCTATAGAGGATTTTAAAAATAAAAATATAAAAAAAACTTTGATTAATTGAACACAATCATAGCATATTATATATATTTATTAACATCAACAAACCTCCGAGAAAAATACGTTATCCAGCATGCTCTAGTTAAAGCAGTGTACCCATGTATACCAGTACGCAAGAAAACGCTTAAACTGCTTACTTGCACACGCCGTGGAGCATTGTTAAACTCACCTTTGAATGCCATTTTACCTGCAGTTTAGCGTTGTTTTGGTTAAGACTACCCTACATGTTGAAAAATGATGCCAAAGGTATACCCAGTGCGTTAAAAAGTGACGCCAAGGGGTCCTGGCAAAGCGTCCATATGTGACGAGTTGGGTGTGAGAATGTGTTGCGTGAGAATGTGGGTACAAATTAATGGTGACCGGTGTAGATTATTATTGTGTGTCAGCCTGCGTCTGCCCCGACCCGATTCTGAAGCAGCGGCGGCAGGCCGGGACACTACTTTGGCTAATGTACATAGCGAAAACACTGGTTAATCCTCTGTTTTACCGATTTTTGTCGCCTTTTGTAGGGATAGTGAGGGCGGGGGACGGATCGGGTCACTATGAATCTGGGGGGGTCATGTCCCCCCGTCCCTAGTGCCATCTGCGCCCTTGTGTGTGTGTGTGTGTGTGTGTGTGTGTGTGTGTGTATATATATATATATATATATATATATATATATATATATATATATTAGGGCTGTAACGATACACCAAACCCACGATTCGGTTCGTATCACGATTTTTGAGCCACGATTCGGTTCGTATCGCGATTCGATCATGGGGGCGGGGCTTGGGGGTGAAAAAAAAGAGAGATTTTGAGAGAAAAAAATATACCGGTATTTTTATTAAATAACATTTGAAAAACTTGTATAAAGTGAACACCAAAGAACAATATTAACTATGCAAATTATTAAACTAAACTAGGCAGTGTAGGCTGCTGCTTTTGGGCTGTTTTCTGTGCTCCAACTAAATTGATTTCGGGATGATGCCGTAGGATATGCATCTGCATGTTGGACGTGTTACCGGTTCACATTTGAGGAAGCTTCTTAAAACACTTAGCCTACGGCAAATTGTGTGGGTCTTGTGTAGACTACACGATTGCCATCCTTATTCTCCACCGCTAGCCGAAATGTTGCCATACTGCTGACTTAAATGTATTGGGAGGGTCCGAAATCTCTGGGTTGTTTTCCATGTTTCCTCACGTTATTTAACTAGCTCGCGTCACATTGAAAGGTATAGTCACATGATACGTAGGCTACTGGGCTAACATGTAAAAAGCTTACAAGTAAACTTTTTTTAATAGTTGGTTGGGATAAGTCACTGAGTATTTAATTATAGAATATCAAATAGGTTGTGCGATTATTGTCTAAAAAAAATCTCCATGTTTTCGGTGCTAATGCGGTGATGATAAGGGGCGCTGCCAATAAAGCACCAAAAAGCTGTCACAAAGAACCGGCAAAAGTAATGATTATGAATATGTCAGATATAGCAAGGAGACATTTTAATTGTTTATTAATAAACAAGTGTTTTCTGTCAGTGTCTATTGCAAGATGAAGTTGACGATGCTGTCTCGCGATCTTCAGTGAACGCGCCAGAGAGAAATGCACTTTTCATACAGATTACATAAACAGAAAGCAGTCTGTATCTTTCGTTTTGAATTGTTCGTTTTAAAAGTAAACATTTCGATATAAATATATTTATCTGGTCTGTGAGGCAAGTAGCCTACCTTATACGATGAGTTTCGGTTCTCCAGTTCAGGCGCCGGCGACTCCGTGATTATCTATCGATATTTACTTCTTATTTATTAAATCCGGGCAATTGGTTGATGAAACATTGATTCAAATTGAGATACAATTAATGCAAAATGAAATTCACTTTAAAGAAAGGCTTTGTGCTTTCTGTTTGAGGTCTCTGTGAAAGTTTTAGTGCCGCTTCCAGAGAACTGTCACGTCCTTGCATTGTTTTTTCCTCATAAATGCGAACACGAAAAATAAAATAAAATAAATATTTTATGTTCTGGGGAGAGCCAACCCTTCTTCATCTGGTGGGTAGTATTAGGCCTACTTTTGGTTTGTACAGTGTAATTCACAGAATTATAAAAATATATATTTTGCCACCTAAAAGCTAAAGATGTTTTGCGTCACGTCCGTAACGCATGTGTATTTCCCTCATATTAAATATAAAATGCATGTGTAGACTTACATATTTTTCTAATGTCTGGACATTTACTGGACTTTATTAAGGGAGTAGGCTATGGATATATAAACAGAAGTTTCTATATATTGGTATTAAATGCATTTTCTGAGAATTTATATTTCAAGTTTTGACTGCAAATGTCACGTCCATAATGCTAAAATTGCCCAATTTAAAGTAATTTATCCTCAACTAGTTTTGTGGTGTAGGTCTATGTATTTTATAATGTTAACTTCAAATAATACTAATAGTAATTTAAAGATGCAGTAGCATTGGATCTGGACGGGAAGGATAACTCTAGGAGTTGGAAGGGGTGTGTGTATTGCGATTCTCCCTTCTCACATCGCGATACCGGTTCGTGGACCTGAGTATCGCGATTTCGATTTTATATTGCGTATTGTTACAGCCCTGATATATGTGTATATATATATATATATATATATATATATACACACTCACCTAAAGGATTATTAGGAACAACATACTAATACTGTGTTTGACCCCCTTTCGCCTTCAGAACTGCCTTAATTCTACGTGGCATTGATTCAACAAGGTGCTGAAAGCATTCTTTAGAAATGTTGGCCCATATTGATAGGATAGCATCTTGCAGTTGATGGAGATTTGTGGGATGCACATCCAGGGCACGAAGCTCCCGTTCCACCACATCCCAAAGATGCTCTATTGGGTTGAGATCTGGTGACTGTGGGGGCCATTTTAGTACAGTGAACTCATTGTCATGTTCAAGAAACCAATTTGAAATGATTCGAGCGTTATGCCATGGTGCATTATCCTGCTGGAAGTAGCCATCAGAGGATGGGTACATGGTGGCCATAAAGGGATGGACATGGTCAGAAACAATGCTCAGGTAGGCCGTGGCATTTAAACGATGCACATTTGGCACTAAGGGGCCTAAAGTGTGCCAAGAAAACATCCCCCACACCATTACAACACCACCACCAGCCTGCACAGTGGTAACAAGGCATGATGGATCCATGTTCTCATTCTGTTTACGCCAAATTCTGACTCTACCATCTGAATGTCTCAACAGAAATCGAGACTCATCAGACCAGGCAACATTTTTCCAGCCTTCAACTGTCCAATTTTGGTGAGCTCTTTCAAATTGTAGCCTCTTTTTCCTATTTGTAGTGGAGATGAGTGGTACCCGGTGGGGTCTTCTGCTGTTGTAGCCCATCAGCCTCAAGGTTGTGCGTGTTGTGGCTTCACAAATGCTTTGCTGCATACCTCGGTTGTAACGAGTGGTTATTTCAGTCAAAGTTGCTCTTCTATCAGCTTGAATCAGTCGGCCCATTCTCCTCTGACCTCTAGCATCAACAAAGCATTTTCGGCCACAGGACTGCCGCATACTGGATGTTTTTCCCTTTTCACACCATTCTTTGTAAACCCTAGAAATGGTTGTGCGTGAAAATCCCAGTAACTGAGCAGATTGTGAAATACTCAGACCGGCCCGTCTGGCACCAACAACCATGCCACGCTCAAAATTGCTTAAATCACCTTTCTTTCCCATTCTGACATTCAGTTTGGAGTTCAGGAGATTGTCTTGACCAGGACCACACCCCTAAATGCATTGAAGCAACTGCCATGTGATTGGTTGATTAGATAATTGCATTAATGAGAAATTGAACAGGTGTTCCTAATAATCCTTTAGGTGAGTGTATGTGTATATATATATATATATATATATATATATATATATATATATATATATATGTATGTGTGTGTGTGTGTGTGTGTGTGTATATATATATATATATATATATATATATATATATATTTATATGTGTGTGTATGTATGTGTGTGTGTATGTATGTGTGTGTGTGTGTGTATATATATATATATATATATATATATATATATATATATATATATATATATGTGTATATATATATATGTGTATATATATATATGTGTATATATATATATATATACACACACACACACACACATATATATATATATATATATATATGTGTGTGTGTTTCAATTGAGAACGAGTAATGAGTGAAAACAGAATTTAAAATGTATGATGAACTACCTTTTTAAAATATTTTATCTGAAGAGAAAATTAAGAAAAGTTTTGTATTGTTGTTTGACCATCCAGAAAATATAGACCTACTGTGTTTCATTGCTTCATTATCATATCATAGCACTGTTCATATGATTATTATTTTTATTGAAATACTTTTTTAAAGAAAATTATTAAAATGTTTTTACACATTGTGTGTATATATATATATATATATATATATATATATATATATATATATTTAAAGGTGGAATAAACTTTTAGGGTGTTTCGCTCTTATACAGTCCTATTCTACATTGGAGCGCACCAGAGTATTCTGGTAGCTCTGTGACTGGCCAAAATGCTAAATTCAACTATTCTGATAACCCCTACATTTCCTGGTGGAACAGGTGTTTTTGTTGTAGACAGCAGATTCTTGCTGCACTGTGTCACTCACAGCACAAAAATAGACAGCACTGTCTTCTAAAGTAAGCTTGGAAATCTGTAGTATTCCTTTGCTTTTTGAATCTCCATAGATATGAAAGCGATCATAGCCCGTTTCAGCATTAAATTGTATCATGAAAAGATGCCCGGTAAGTTTCAAGGATTTATCTTCTATTGTTGTTTGTTGGTACCAGTAAAGGTAGTTGTAGTCACTGTAAGTGTGGGTACAACTGATGTTCACACTGTCTTCCAAACTTGCAAATACGCCAGCAGGTTGATCAATGGATGCAGCAAGAGTCATGTCTTCAGAGGAGACAGGAAAAGCACATTTTGGTGTTATTAAATGGAATATTCTTAAATCATATTACACATTATTTGATTTTCTTTATTATTCATTGACAAATCATTGTAACTTCACCTGAGGACCAGAACAGCACAATATAGAAGAATGAGAATATCAAGGTGAGCAGCATCATTTCTGCTTAAAATAGTCGTTTGAATCTTATTAACTCAATGTAAGATCTTCTGTTTAGCTGTGAAGGAAGACACTGATAGAGAAAAATTATAAGTCAACTAAACTCAACAGTAAAAAGCAAGTTAAGGAAGCCCGTGATGTGTTCTTATCTTTAATTGGACAATGGTTGTATAAGCCCAGCCCAGCTCTGAGCTATAACTGATTTATGAATAATGGCTTAATCTAGAGTCAGGATGGTATTTTTTTATTTATTTTTTTTTTTTATCATGGCCACAATTAGCACAGTAATATGCAGCACTTAAGAAAATAAATGTTTAATGTTCAGTTTAGCCTTAAGATCCTCTCATGTGACCACTTCACTTCAGAGAATCAATCAAAATGTAAAAGATTTTACATTTCCAGCAGACACCTTTGAGCTTTTTCCTCTGTTACCCAAAAGCATCATGCCCATTCATGTTGATTCATACTCATATTTATGAGTCAAGTTGACTTTGAATGTGACTTCCAAAAAATGTATTTGCTCCTTTGCTAATTAAGCAAGTAGCAGTAATTTTGGTAGTGTTCATCAACTACGTAAAACGCTATTTGGAAGAAATATTTTACACATCTTGAGTCATACTTTCCACCATAGGTGTCATGGAAGCGCACTTTTATGTTATAAGCAAATTAATTGCATCAATTTATGCACTGTTAATGCTTGTCATTTTGTCTGATAGACATCTTAACTTGTACAATCAGTATGTCAATGTTTTGATCAGTCCCTTGGTGCTGAGATGCATATAATCATATGACCATGAGGGAGGCTGCTGTGCTTCTTTTTTCCCCTTATTGACAAAAGATACAAGACATCAGCCATGCCGGCTTTTTTTTTTTTTTTTTTATCTGTACAGGTGCATGGAGATAAGTGTTTTTGTCAGGGGTTACAAGGAATTGCATGGCTGTGCTCACTTGCTGCACAGAAATACATTGCACTGTCCTCGATAGATATGCTGGATATGAGCAGGAACACATCACTTGTAGCATGTCCTGTGATGTTAAATCGTGATTTGAATCTTTCCTCAGGAGTAGGTGCATCATATATGAGTATTCCAATGAGTTCTAAAGAACCGCCATAGCTTTTCTGCTGATACCAGTAAATGTATGGATAGTTGGTGTCACCGTGACGACAAAAAAGCTTTGCTTCTGTCTCCTCCACTGTCTGTAGATGATGTTCAGGGGACTGTTGAATGTTGGGAATGGAAACCACAAAAACTACAAGATGGTTAGAAGTGTACATCAATGCATGCAGAATAACTTCTTTTTTTTTGCACTGGAAACTTACCGGTTAACCAGAAATTGATTATGGTTACAATGAGTATCCTGATCATGATTAGGAATGTTCAACAAAGCAACAGAATAACTGAAGTCTAAAAGCTGAGAAAAAAAACAATGCAAAAAAAAAAAACCCAACAAAAATGAGTGCAATGGATGTCTCTCTAATGTCTTTTACTTCTGCAGTTATTGAAAAATCACTATTGCGAGTCTCACAAAGTCTGGTTGCAATGCAGCTTATTGTGGACAAGATCCACCCACAGGAAGACAAGACGTGATTATATTCCTGACATTTAAAGTCAAGTTATTTTTATTTGCATAACGCTTTTCACAGCACACATCATTTCAATGCAGATTTACAGAAAATTATGCTGTAACCGGAAAGGATGATGTAATGTATGTAATGTCTTAAAGTCCTCGGTGAGCAGTTTAAATAAAAAAACGTTATTGAAGATCATGCTTTAAAAAATATTTGTTTTAGGCCCTCTTGTTTAGGCAACTGTGGCACAGAACACAAAACACCTACAGATAGTTAATGGAGGAAAAAAAGTAGATGTTGGCAGGCATTGTTTAAAACTGTTGAATGATAGGATAAGATACCACACAAAGTGCAAGAGGTGAGAAGAAATGCACAACAAAGCATGGAATCTAAAGAACATAGACTAATAAACTAAATTACAGTGATGATTACCTGTTAAACAAATGTTTTTATGGTTAAAATGAGTGCTTGATCATGCTTGTTAACATTGAATCAACACATTTGAAGAAATGAAAAAAAGTCAATTCACCATGCAACGGTTGTTTCACTAATGTTTTTCTTATGAAGTCAGAAGAGATTACTACTTTCACATAGTTTCACATAGCAAGACCTTAAACTAGAAGGCAAAGGTCTGGTCCACATTGCAGCTTATTCTGGCCAAGATCTGGCCCACTTAGACAATATAATGACGAGAGATTATGTGAATGGCATGTAAAGCGACTACAGTTTGAAATACGAACTACAGTTCATTGTGTTTAATTAGTTGTGTAGAGGCAGATTTATCTGAAATATATTTTAAAATTGCGGAAAATTTTAATGTAATGACATGGAAGATTTTCATAAACGGTTGTATAGAGGTCACCAAGAAATAATAAATAGCAGACAATGCATATAGAATTTGTGATGAGAATTTCTGTACGTCCAAAAGTTATAATTACGTATTATTCCACAGACAACTCGGAAAGGAAAACATAATATTCACTTACTCTTGTGGATATCAAGTTAACTCATTACTAAGTTCCACAATCAAAATGGTAAGAAAGATTTTAAGATAATTTTGGTCCTTTTTTAACATCAGTTTGTTTCCCGAAAGAGAAATTATGTCATGTCAGACAGTCAGATTAGTGCTTGCCAGATCAAGAATGTGCTTTGTGGTTTTGTGTGCAAGATGCAATTGACATTAATTTAACGGACTGTGGGTGTGCTGATTGAGGCTGAGACTAACTATTGCATATCTTTATGAAAGTAAGAGGGAGGCGGAGACTGTTATTGACCTCACTTGACTGGGTTGCCAACCCAAGTGCAGCTGTGTGATGTGACGAGGGAGGGGTTTTTGAGCACAGACTCGCTTAGACTCGCAACACTGTGCTGCACTCACAGCACAGAAATAAACAGCACTGTGCTCAACTTTCACAGACGACATGAGCAAGTTGCCCTCTCTCTCTGCATCGCCTGTAATCATAAAACCCTTTCTGTCATCCATGTTCTTTGTGAAGGAGAGAAACCCAAGGAGCTCAAGAAGACTTTGCCCATTAGTCTGCTGGTACCAGTACATTTTGTCTTGGCTTTTGTCATTGTGACTGCAAGTGATGTTCAAAGCCGCTCCTGTGACTAAGAGAATGTCAGTAGGCGATTGCCTAACAGTTAAAGACATAGACAGACCTGTAAGACCATTAGAGAGACATTTAGACACATTAAACTACATTCAAGCTGTAGGTAAGTGTATCTGCATGTATTATTGCATGCCTCACCCACAATACAATGCAGCAGGAAAAATGTAACTGTCTCTCCACTCATGCTGAATCCTGGTTAGTTAAACTCATAAGGGAGCAGATTTATCTTCATTCATTATGTGGGTGGAGCTGAATTGTTCATTCAAAGTTGTAATCATGTTTGTTTCCCTTCAACTACCCCTGTTGGACTTCATTATTGGATTCAATTGATTTGTATAGTGAACAGAAACATTAGTGACCATTTAAAGCTCTAGAAATCCCTTTAATCAGTGTATACTCACTGTCCAAACAATTCTTAGCTTCTAGGTCTGACAAACACTCAAGAAATAACATACTATTGGACGTAAATTTGTTCACTCTAAGTGAAGTAAAAAGCTCATGAACAAGCCATTATATTTCTTATGGTACATGTAAGGGTTAATGTACACTGTGCCACTTACCAAATAAATAAATGGGCATGAAATAAAATAAGAGTTGAGATTACTTCATTATGTGGGAAGAAAGAGACCACAGAATGCATACTAGAGACGTGGAACTTTGAATCCTTTGCGAAAGCACACAGCACATATCATATAATAAAGCCTGGTGACCATTAAATCGTACAAAACCGTATGTGCATATATTTCTAATGTTGGCAATTCCCTATTAAATTTGTAAAATGTGTCCATTTTACCTCAAGGGACATTTTAATTGGTTACTAATGTTGAAAAATTGTTACTAATCATTTATAACATGTGAGATAATATGGCTCTCTAATTGGCAAGTATTGCATGAAAATCTTAAAATCTTTATGGGAATTATATTCATGTTGTTATAATAGCACATCAGTGATTTATAATGCATTTGTAAATGACTTATTAGTCATTAATGAACACCTTTATAAACCCTTAACAAAGTGTTACCCAAACTTTTGTCTCTCATAACAATTAATCATTTCACCTGGTGCAAAGTATGCTTATCACTGAGGTAATCCACAAGTGGTTCATGATAATGTTTTTGTGCAGACGTACAGGAAAGCCACAGCACTGTGTTCTGTTGCAGCACAGTAATATACTGCACTGTCATTAGAAGAAAGGTTTTTCAATGTCAAAGAACTGTTACTTAGTCCATTCCCAGACAGTTTTATTTTTTCTTGGAAAACTGATTCTGGGCTGATGTTGTCTCTGTATAGATATCCCATAAGCTGCATTTCTCCAGTAATAGACCGCTTGTACCAGAGGATGACATTGAAGTTTGAAATGTTGTGAGTACACTGTAGAATTGGTGATTTCTGCATTGTTTTTGCACAGTAGGTCAGAAGGGCTCTGTGTGACACTGGAACTCACTGACAAAACTGTTAAGATAAAGGAGACATTTTACAATACTGATATTAAGCACAAAATCTGAAATAAATTTTGTTTTGTAACAATTTATTTGAACACTTCCTTACCTGTCAAAAAGAGCAACAAGTTTGCAGTGGTGATCAGACATATAATCATGTTGCAAATAAATGTAAAGTAGATTATGGAAATCTGCCCAGTCTAAGATTTTTTTTAACATCTTTTTAGAAAGGAAATGACATCACAACCGACAATTTCTGCCCTCTAGTGTGCAAATGATGCTATCAACAATTTTATCAATACAATCTATCAATACCTGTTGCATTACTTTGGAATTATTTTGAGTTCCCTCACTATAAATTGACCATGGTTTTACTACAGTAAACATAAATAGTGGTAGTGTAGTGTAAATGGTAGTGTGTGGTAGTGGACTGTGTGCAATTAATTAGATGAATAGAAATATGGACTTTTTTTTTCATTTATTGAATATTCTAAATCTCCTCGATCAAACTTTTGAGTAATTTTCTATATTTATCCTATGTTTTACATCTAGAACAGGGATATTCATTACATCAATCACAATAGCAAGACAACCACTTGTTGGCTGATCTTATTTCCTGACGTCTGTATCTGCACGCTGTTTGATTGACAGGTGGCTAATGTTTGAGCGCTAATGCGGTTATGTGCCTAAATGGTCAACTACACTTTATAGTTCTGCCAATGCCTGTCTTAATGAGGATTTAATGTAAACGCAGTCATTTATGTCTAAAGTGAATTTAAACAGTGGGACAAATAGCGTATTTTCATCAAAATGTTGGATTTGAAGTGTACATGTAACAGAATTGAGCACTGTCTAGTAGAATATGTCATATAAAGGCTATTAATCAAACAACATTAACAAGTAAACGAGAAAACCACTCACTACTTTTGGCCAAATAACTTTAGTAGCTTTAAAAGTATTAATGTAATAGAATAAAACAGTGAGATTTTAATAATATTTTTTGAAAATATTGTTCAGTTTTTTAATAATGCTGACCCCTGATTTAGAGTGTGTTAATTGGTATAATAAATTACCAGGTAAGTAGAGATGATAAAATAATGTATAATTTAGGTTAGCCTTTATAAAGATAGAAAAGTATCAACATTTGCAGAGCAATACTTCAGCAGAACATTCCACCAGTCACAAACTTCAGAAAATTGTGCATCATGCATTGGAATGAGAACACAACTATTTATTAGCTTAAAAGATACTAAAACTAAATCAATGTATCTGAAGAGGAGGACAATGTGGCCCCCCATGTGCTACTTAAATATAGAATTCACACAAAAAAGAAAATTCTCTCATCATTAACTCACCCTCATGCCATCTGTCTATAACTTTCTTTCTTCCAAAAGAAAGTCATATTTTAAATTCAAATTTCAAATTTAAACATTTTATCATGTGCTGATTTATGTGATTTGTGGTGCTTCAATATTTTAGCACGGATTCACTATCATTGTATGGACCAAAAGAGCTGTGATATTCTATTAAAAATCTTAATTTGTGTTCTGCAGAAGAAATAAAGTTATACACATCCAGCATGGCATGAGGGTGAGTAAATTATGAGAGAATTTTATTTTTTTGGGTGAATTATTCCTTTTTAAGCATGATGTAGCCCCTGTACCAAACAAATTTTCCATGCCTGCTCTACCTCCTCCATTGTGCAGGACATGACGTGCCAAGTGATCATGCTTATTTACCATTTTTTTGTATTCCTTGCATTGTTTGAACATGTTTTATGCACAACAATAATGCTCTGTCTGCATTAAAGGAAATTTAGACCCTACACATGAATTGATTTTAATGTCATTATTTCATACATTATGATTTAAAATGGTGATCACTTTATTGAAAATAACTTTTTTTATCTTTTCATTTCTGATCTTCATGTCTCCCTTTTTATTTTTTGGAATCAGATTCATGTAGTGTTTATCATAGATAAGTGATGTATTTTAAAAGTTGGCATACAGTGTTCATTAAAATGGGGCATAGGTTTTGTAACTCAGTAATTAATACTCATTACTCATGAGTACTTTTAAATGAGCTACTCTTTTACTCTTACTTGAGTAGTTTTTAGGACAGCAACTTTTACTCTACTCATACTACATTTTTAGAAAGTAACAGTACTTCTACTTGAGTATGATTTTTCAGTACTCTTTCCATCCCTGACAAGATATAGTGCATGGTCATGTGTGAAGCGCTGTGCTTTACATACTCATAAAATAGAGCCCTAAGTATTTTATCATGTGTTTTTGTGCCTACCAACACTGTTGGTAGGTCTGGTGGTAGCCGTGTGCGGCCAACAGCTGAGACACTTCCTGAAAGACTTTTTCGTTTTGCATTGTTTCGTTCGTCGCTAACTAGTGGACTGTCTGCACCTCATTTATTGACCACGGCATGGTTTTGCGCACAGCCATTTCTTTTTTACAATTCTAAAGTTGCTGTTGCTAACTTAAAACTAGCAGGAATACCGCTAGCTGGAACCCCCACCCAGTTACACAAGGCTGTTCTGTGTAAGGTTACAAGGACCATCAGATTTGCACAACTCTAAGACATTTCATCTTAACTACCTCCAAAAAGCATACAGAGTCGTGCTGTACCGTGCAGTGGAAAAGCCACATAAGTAATTGCTATGCTAATAATCATGGTATGGTGCTTCTCATTAAGACACACATTTAGCAGGCATGCTTGCATTCACTGTACTACTGTATCAAGTCATTCACAGAAAGAGATTAATTTGAGATAATTTAACCCTAATAAGTTCATTGCACTAATTTGACTGAGTAAACTCATTCCTTCAATTCCATTTAGTAATGGGGTCTCCGAAAACATGAGTATTTAAGTTCAATTAACTTGGTTTTCAAGTAGAGTGTTAAACCATTTAAGTTGAGTTAACTACATGCAAGTAGACTTAACTCACATTTGAATTAAATATTGTTGTTTCTACTGTTGTACATTTAATTGAATGTATTACATTTTAGATCAAACAACTTCACAGCTCAAATAAAGATGATAACTGATTCTAGGTCAGCATATATGCATATATGCACTTCAGCTGCACATGCACAAAGAGAACTGAGATAGTGTGACCAGGGTCCAACTTGACCAAAGAGACACAGATCACCCTAATGGTGACATTACACCAAACAACTATTTAAAACAAAGCATAAATAATACAACAAAAGAGCTAAAACTTCTATGAATTCTTAATGACAGTTATTTAAATTCCCCAATCTGTTACCTCTGACTAAGGAAACATAATTCAAGCAGCAAGAGATTGTGGGTATTCCCCATAGCCTCAATTTTGTACTCTGCAATTTGAGTTATTAACACTTAAAATCTTAAGTCTATGGATTTTTAAAGAAAAATAATGAATTTAAATATTTGAGTTATGAGTCCAAAACTTGACATTTCAAGTAATACTTATGACAACTTGATTTTTTACAGTAAAGACAACTTTAGGGTTTACAGTGCAATTATATATATTTTTTTCTTCAATTAAATTAGTTAATTGTTGTTGATTTTGATTAAAATGACTAATCTTTTAACCAAAAAGATTTGTTCAGATTCGTTCATTGACTTATTCATTTACCATAACTACAAGTTACACCTTTGTACCCATATGGTGCGAAATGGCCGTCTTTTAATTGCATTCAACAAAAGGCAGTCATTTACAACCAGAACAAGTCTAATGATTCTTTATTACAATTTGCGTGTCTATAATTCTACTAAGAGACTTCAGCACTGCAGTGTTTAAGCATCATAAGCATGACTACAAAGCATATGCATCATACTGTGAACTGCTAATCACAACTTTTTATCAAGCTTTTCAAAAAAAGACACCAAAACAAGCATCAAAACTAATTATGAGTTTCAGTAACATTCATATGTTATTGTAATGTGTGGTCATCAGAGACTTTTATTCATATTTAATCCTGCCCCTTTTCTTCTTGTACTAGATTGATGAACTGAACGAACGCATGCAGCTCCTCAACTCGTTCAGCCTGTCAAGCTGATCCTTGTTCATGCTGACTGATTCATTCATGTCGTTCGTGAACAAGTGTACCAGTACATTCAGATCATTCATGAATGACATGACCAAATGATTCAGGAAGGGGTGTATTCCTTCAGTGGTCAAACCAATGATATTACAGCTAACATTTGAATGTTATTGGCATGTTTAATTCGCTAAAGTCAGTCTTTAAAAGCAACACAAATTGAATTTGCCTGTCTACAAATGTACAAAGACATTTTAAAATTTGAGTTTAAACACAATAACCATTTTCACCATAAATGACTAGGTCTATATTTTGTCAAATGCTGGGCTTAACTTTTATCAAGACAAAGAAAGAGTTTAAGAAATGCCTAATAATAGCTTACACTGTGCACAAACATTTCCATTCGTAATTTCCACCTCATTATTTCACATACAAATCCCAATAATGGTGATAACGTAAAACAAAATATTAAGTATAAGATGAGCTCTGAATAATCATTAAGTGACATAACTTCAAGTTACAACAAATACAATAACAGCAGCGTAAATCAAATCATGAAACAGTAAAGCTATGAGCAGTAAATTGTCATGTGCATAATGTATTCATACCGCAAAGCATTTCTGGGAAATGCACAGCTTGCTGAATAATGCTCACACCTGATAAACATGCAGATAATAAGTCATGAAAATGTGTACTTTGTAGCTATTTGAGTCTTTGAGGCTTACTTTGTTAAAAGTATAGCAGAAATAGCACTTGTCAAAGCATTGGGCTTTTCACTTTTTCTCAAGAATTAAAACACTGCAGATATAAAGACGCAAATTCATATAGTGAGTGAAAATATGAGCAATTAATCTGCAGAATATCTGCAAAGATCTACACTTTAAGATGTATGTGTAAGATTATATATGCAGAAGAATTGAAACAACATATATCTGGATCTAGGAAAAACCCAGCCTTTCAGTTTGGAATGTTTCCACGTCATAAATTACAGGCCTTCAGCGGAACCTCGACCTACACCAGGCTGTTCTGTGTAAGGTTACAAGGACCATCAGATTTGCACAACTCTAAGACATTTCATCTTAATCTAGCCTTGCTAGATAATGCTGAAAATCACTTTGAACTGTGGTAACGTTTGTACCTGACAAATTAATGATTATAGACTGATGGACCTCTTTAAAATGTGTGTAGCGATGTGCAATCACCTATAATTGATAAATATAATCTTTAATTTTGTATGATTCATCTCATCCTGCTAAGAATGGTAACTATAAGGCTTAACTTGATAAAATGCAATGATATGTAAAACCAATATGATTTTGTAACCAGAGATTTTCATGTTTTGTTACCTACACGTATAGCATCCATGAAAAAATTTAATATTTAGTATGTAAGCATTTGCTGGTGTATGAAGAGAAAGATGAATAAAACGAATATCACGTCTCTTTTACCATTCTCAAGATATCAAAGCTCATGACTAAATATGCACTGTTTCAGACTCTGAAAAATGTCCCGCTTAAAAATAAAGGACATAACTCAACTGTCGGAAAAGACAGCCCAGTTGTCCATATGACTATGAAAAGTCACTTCTGATTGGCGCAGGACACCTAGGAGATGACTTCAGTTCAAATAGTTCCAAACAGGAAGAACACGCTCTCTGTAACTCTCTCTTCACTCTTCTCCGGTCTCTTCTCTTCTGCTTTGCGCTGACTCTTTCAAGACCCTAAATTCCCTCATAAATTTAGCATGCGAGCAAATTACCCTACATATAATGGTGGTAAAATGCGTGCAAAATACCCATTTTAACTGACCCCGTCCACATCTCTAAATTATATATGTAATACCTACATATGTTTATTATTATTATTATTTTATATATGTATATTTGTATATTTCTATGTACATATTCTGGTCAAATGTGTTTTCATTAAAAAATTTTAAATAAACATTTTCACAATCATGTGAGTAATTGACATGAAATTGTAACCATTGTCATCAGTGTCCTGCTGTATAACACTTTCTTAATATAACTTTTTTAAACAACATTTTATGATCTTATATAGCTATATATACATATATAATATATTATTATTATACTTGATGTTTCCACAACCTCGTATTAACTAAGACAATAGTTTATTTGCACTTCTGAATAAAGTCGAAAGGTGATTAAGATCTTTAAAAACTTTGAAGACACGCTGCCTTGTCACAGCACATAAAATACACACTTTGCCTTCTACATTCATGTACATTTTAACCTAACATCTGTATGTTAGGAATAAGGTTTTCTGACATGTTATTTTTCTGATCTATAAAGTACTTATTTTTTGTGATTTCTATAAAAAACTAATTCATCACATTTACAGTGGTTTTATGTGTTTTAAAGTTATTAAATGTTTTGCACTGGTGGAGCCCGTTGTCATGAATATGCCTTTTTAACACAAAAATATGAAATTAAGCGGGAAATTTAAATGAATGAACCGCTATGTTATGGCGTGGTGTGTTGCGGGCTGGGTTTGGTGGGCCGCTCTGGGCCAGAAAGTCCAGTTCCACTTTTAATTCCCAGTTCGCCCCTGTTGGAGATTATGTTTTGTGCATGTTATCCCTTTCTCTCCTTGTTGAACTCTATTGACTGACTCACATGTCAAACTGAAAGAATGACATGCCGCCTCTCGTTCAGTCGTGCAGCAGATCCTCATTCACAAACGAGATGACTGAGTGAGTCGTTCGTTAATTTTTAGTTTACATTCGGAACAATCAGTTCATTCATGAATGAGACATCTAATCTTGTTCAGACTCAAACAACCGACTCGACTGGTTCATTGAAGGGGAATATTCATTCAGCGGATCAAATAAATTATATGCTGCCTCACAGCCCACTCTCGAATGCTATTGGCTTGTAATATAGTGAGTCTTTACAGGCATGAAAAGCCACCAAAGCAGTTTCGTCCTTCAAAAAGGAGAGACTTCAGTGAACGAGAAATATATTTCTTTGTATGGAGGTGAATGAGAACGATTTGTTCACTTGAAAGACTCGTTCAAAAGGACTGATTAATTTATAAAAAAAACGTCTCGGTTACGTATGTAACCTCCGTTCCCTGATGGAGGGAACGAGACGTCGTGTCGAAGAAGCGACACTAGGGGTCTCTCTTGAGCGCCGAAAGATACCTCTGATCTATGAAAAAAGGCCAATGAGAGTTGGCGAACAGTATTTGCATACTCCGCCTCCGGATACGGATATAAAGGCGAGAGAAATACGCTCGTTCATTCAGGATTTTTCTGAGGAGCCGGGAGTGTTCCGGGCATCTCAGCGGCTCGGCTCAGCGACGTGGCCGGGAAGACACGACGTCTCGTTCCCTCCATCAGGGAACGGAGGTTACATACGTAACCGAGACGTTCCCCGTCTGTCGCTCACTTCGACGTCGTGTCGAAGAAGCGACACTAGGGGTCCACTTCAAAACTCGCCATGCGCTGAGCCGTGTACGTGTACTGCTGACACAGAAGCGGGCAGGTATTTTGCACGTGCGCAAGCGACCAACTGTGTTCAGGCTGCACGTACTCTTCCCCAATGCCCCGAAAAAGCGTCAGCATCCTTTTGGTTACCCTAGGGGGGAACAAGGTGACGCTCCCAACTAGGGAACGGGCCAAGCCTGGCTGGGCCTCTTTTCTCTCTATGTTTTCTCGGCATAGAGCAAGAGCAGCCGGGGCCCTTACCGCATCGAGGGAAGGGGGTCTTATTCCGAATTCCTATTCTTAGGGGGAAAAGACCCTGCGGAGGCCACACCCGCCCAACAGGGGAGGTAAAGGTGGCAAAAATACATCACATGGCCACTTGGGGCATGTGGGAGGAAATGGCGCGGTGGTAGATCCAACCTCAAGGAGGGGGGAGTTGCTACAACACGGCGACCGGAGGGCAGCAAAGGGCTGCCTAAGGGAGACGCGGGTCAGCTCGTAAGGTGACCGTACCGCGGAAATACACACAGGAGGAGTCCCGTAGGAGGCCTGATCTGTGGAGCACTTATTCCAGTAGGGGTAGCCGGAGGTACCCGTAGTGGACTGGACCAGCACGTTCCTCCGATGAACTGCTGCGGGTCCGAAGTGCTAGGGAGGAATCAACCAGGGACCTGGGTCCTCTGGGACAAAAGCGCACTGTTTTGCCTCGGCAGAGGGAAACGGCGCTGGTACAAGCGGATCACCCGGTCAGATCGTCGACGTGTACCGAGTTCTACGGGCTCGGACCTGAGAGAACACGGGACGAGACTGACTCAACCCTGAGATCATAAGGGTGTTAGGTGCTGCCCAGCCCGCAGCTCTGCGAATGTCTGCTAGGGAGGTGCCCCTCGCCAGTGCCCATGAGGATGTCACGCTCCTAGTGGAGTGGGTTTGAACCCGTAAGTGGGGGGCATGGCCTGGGTGTGATAGGCCAACTGAATGGTATCCATCACCCAGTGAGACACCTCTGTTTGGAGACAGCGTTCCCTTTCTGCTGGTCCTCCAAAGCAGACAAAGAGCTGCTGAGAGCGCCTGAAGCTCTGGGGGCGGTCCAGGTAGGCACACAAGGCACGTACCGGACACGACAGTGAGAGGGGCTGGGTCTGCCTCCTCCCGGGGCAGCGCTTGTAGGTTCACTACCTGATCTCCAGAGGGCATGGTAGGAACCATGGGCACATAGCCCAGTCGAGGTCTTAGGATCACATGAGTATCTGCCGGACCAAGCTCCAGGCAAGTGTCGTTAGTAAGGGACGCTTGCAGGTCCCCGACCCTCTTGATGGAAGTGAGCGCAATCAGCAGGGCCGTCTTTTCAGGAGAGGGCCCTGAGCCAACTGATTCTAGCGACTCGGGGGGGATCTCTGAAGACCGGCAAGGACCACCGAGAGATCCCCAGGAGGGGAACAGGTTTGGCCAGGAGGGGTTTTTAACCTCCGGGCACCTCTTGGGAACCTGACGATTAAGTCGTGCTTACCCAGAGAGTTGCTGTCTACTGGGTTGTGGTAAGCTGCAATAGTGGCAACATACACCTACGAGGTGGATGGGGACAGCCTCCCCCCCAACCTCTCCTGTAGGGACAGGAGCACAGACCTAACTGCGCACCTCTGTGGGTCTTCTGCCCGGGAAGAACACCAATTCACGAACAGACGCCATTTCAGGGCGTAGAGTTGCCTGGTAGAAGGGGCTCTGGCTTGGTTGAACGTGGCTACGACCGTGGGTGGTAGACCAGCTAGATCTTCTGCATCAGGGACCAGACGTGGAGGTTCCAGAGGTCTGGGTGCGGATGCCAGAGCGTGCCCCGTCCCTGAGAAAGAAGGTCCTTCCTCAGGGGAATTCGCCAGGGAGGGGCTGTCGCAAGGAGTATGAGGTCCGAGAACCAGGCCCGGGTGGGCCAGTAAGGAGCCACGAGAGTGACTTGCTCCTCGTCCTCCCTGACCTTGCACAGCACCTGTGCAAGAAGGCTCACTGGGGGGAATGCGTACTTGCGCAGCCCCACCGGCCAGCTGTGTGCCAGTGCATCTGCCCCGAGGGGAGCCTCTTAACGGGCGTACCAGAGCGGGCAGTGGGAGGTCTCTCGGGAGGCAGAGGGGTCTACCTGGGCCTTGCCGAACCGTTCCCAAATCAGCTGCACCGAGTGGGGGTGAAGCCTCCACTCTCCGCCAGACAAGCATTGTCATGACAGCGCGTCCGCTATCACATTGGGGTTGCCGGGGATGTGAGTGGCACGCAGCGACTTGAGTCGGTGCTGGCTCCAAAGGAGGAGACGACGGGCGAGTTGTGACATGTGACGGGAGCATACGCCGCCTTGGTGATTTATGTACGCGACCGCAGTGGTGCTGTCCGACCTGACTAGGATATGTTCGTCCCGAATTAACGGGAGAAACTTCCGCAGGGCAAAAAGGACGGTCAACAACTCGAGGCAGTTGATGTGCCAACGCAGCTGGGCCCCTTTCCAACGGCCTGAGGCTGCGTGCCCGTTGCATACGGCGCCGTGGCGCCATGCTCGTCTCGGGACTCGGGTCTGGAGCCAGTGTTGGAGCGGTCTCATATGCATCAACCCCAGCGGCGCGACCGCCGCGGAGGACGCCATATGCCCCAGGAGCATCTGGAAAAGTTTTAAGGGGACCGCTGTGCCTGGCCTGAAGGCGGCGAGGCAGTTCAACACTGACTGGGCACGCTCGTTGGTGAGACATGCCGACATTGAGACCGAGTCTAACTCCATCCTGAGAAAAGAGATGCTCTGAACTGGAGTGAGCTGGCTCTTTTCCCAGTTGACCTGAAGCCCCAGACGGCTGAGGTGCCTGAGCACCTGATCTCTGTGGGTTTTGCATAGTAACTCTCGTGAGAGGACAGAGACAGGCCAAAGGGGAGGACTTGTACTGATACACCTGGCCCCCGAACGCAAACCGCAGGTAGGGGCGGTGTCGGGGCAGGGTGGAGACATGAAGTACGTGTCCTTCAGGTCTACCGCTGCGAACCAATCTAGATGCCGGACGCAGGTTAAGCGTGAGCATTTTGAACGGGAGTTTGTGCAACGCTCGGTTGAGAACTCGCAGGTCCAAGATTGGTCATAAGCCGCCGCTTTTCTTGGGTACGATGAAGTAAGGGCTGTAGAAACCCATCTTCATCTCGGTTGGAGGGACAGGCTCTATCGCGTCTTTGGCCAGAAGAGTCGCGATTTCCGCGCGCAGGGAGTGGGCGTGTTCGCCGTGTACTGCGGAAAAGCGGACGCCCATGAAGGGGGACGGGGGCCTGGCAAACTGAATTGCGTAACCGAGTCGGATGGTCCGGGCCAGCCAGCGAGACGGGTTGGGAAGTGAAAGCCACGCGTCCAACCTCTGCGCTAGGGGCACCAAAGGGACGATTAATTTGACGTACCCGGCGGGGCTTCGCAGCGGGGCGGAGCAGGTAGGGCAGCGTTGGGCGGCGACGGGGCGACCCGCAGCTGAGGTGCTGAGAAAAGACTCAAGCACTTACCTTGCTCCGCACACCCGGCAGGGGGCGGGTCAGCGACTGAGGAGGAGGTCCTGGGTAGGCGTCCTCTAGACTCGTCGGAACCGGCCGGCCGGGGGACAGTCGTGGGGCTGAAGACGGGTGGTCCGTGTCCAGGAAGCCAGGACTGTTGATATCTGGGGGCAAAGTGCCGTGAGAACGGTATTTGCGGGCCAGGTGACCCAGAGACAAAAGGAAAAAGCTCATTACAGAGAATATGAGAATGTGAAAATTAATTCAACAAGAAAAGATTCTCCTCCCGGCCCTCCACCGGGGACGGAGCGGTCTTACCAGCCTCCGGAGCTAACATCTTGGTCCCTGGGTTGAACGTCTACGGACAGCCTGGGAGCCTTCCGGGTCCTCGAGGGGGTCCGTGAGACGGGGGCGTCCGTTCCCTGCAGCGTGCTCGACGCTGGGGCTGAGAGCTGGGCCCGGGTTGAGGCGGAGCAGGGTGTTTCATAGCCGCAGGAGGACGCCCTCGGCGAGCAGACGGGGCATGGCCCATGGCGGCAAGCTTGCGGCGGGGCAGGATGTGCAGTGGCCTCCGTCTGCCTCACCGCTGAGGACTGCTGGGCAGAGTCGTCAACGGTGGCGCCGAATGGACGGAGCTGGGAGACGGGGGTGTGAGAGAAGGTGTGCCTTGTCTGCCTCCCGCATTTCGACCAGGTCCAGTCCACAGGTGTGTTTCTGGACCACAAGGGGTGGCCATCGCCTGTTCGAGTGCCAGCGCTTCTGACCTCCGTGGCCCGGGGGCGCGGTTGGTCATCCAGTGCAGTTCCTGCAGCACATCAAGAACAGGACTACCCAAGGTGCAGGTTTTGAAGTGCCTTGGCCTGGCATTGGTTGCAGGAAGGGCCGTGGCGTGCAGAGTGGAAGCGGTCTGGGACCGTTCCACCACGAGGGTAGTGAGAGCGGAGGAGCGAAAAAGCCTTGGCTTAGCTCAACTCGTCGTGCACGTCCGGGAAGAAGGGAACGGGGGGGGGGGGGGGGCGTGGCTGTGAGCGGCGCACCTGCCCGCGGAACCGATCAAGTAGCCCGGGAAAGCATAGCGGATCTCCGTGCGTCAGGCTCAGGCTGGGCGGCAGACCCGAAGGTGGCGGCCCAGGCGAACGATCAGCATCCGATGCCGCTGTAACGCTCTCCGATGCAGCGGTGATGTCATCCAATTCTGAGGCAAGCAAGCGTGCCGGGGAGGCGGGCGGTTCGAGGGGGTTTACCCGGCGAACAGAGCCCGTCATATTCCCCAAATCGCCTTCATCGCCCGCAGCGCCTGCGCCGATCCCGTAGGAAGAAGGCGGAGCGCGGGGGGCGGTTGAAGTGGCTTTCTCTCATTACAAAAGAAAGCTGTGCGACCGCAATGCTATAACGGCCATGTTCTCACACTGAGAAGATGAACCATTGGAGAGAATACTCATCCCGAGCTCAGACGGAAGCAAGCAAGCAAGCGTGCCGGGGAGGCGGGCGGTTCGAGGGGATTTACCCGGCGAACAGAGCCCGTCATTGTCCCCAAATCGTGTTCATCGCCCGCGGCGCCTGCGTCAATCCCGTAGGAAGGAGGCGAGGCGCGGGGGGCGGCTGAAACGGCTTTCTCTCATTACAAAAGAAAGCCACACGACCGCAATGCTAGCAAACAAGCGTGCCGGGGAGGCGGGAAGTTCGAGGGGATTTACCCGGCGAACAGAGCCCGTCATTGTCCCCAAATCGTGCTCATCGCCCGCGGCGCCTGCGTCAATCCCGTAGGAAGGAGGCGAGGCGCGGGGGGCGGCTGAAACGGCTTTCTCTCACTACAAAAGAAAGCCACACGACCGCAATGTTGCCATGGCTATGTTCTCGCACTGAGAACATAAACCATTCATAAAACACTGCTTGCATGTGATCGCAGCCCAGGCATGCAAGATAGTGTTTTATGACCGAGAGAGGTGGGGAGAAAACACCGCATCCAGAAACTACACAGGGGCGGAAATTACATCTTTATAAAGACGCGTCCTGAAAAGGACGTTCAACGCCGCTGTGTAATGCTCTTTCAGAGAAATAAACTCTTTTATGGAGAGAATCACTCTTTCAACTCTTTTAACTCTGCGCTGTCGAAGCGCCCAGGGGCAAACTGCACGCCGGCAGTGAAGAGAAAAGCCGCTGTAGTGCGCCGTAAATCCAACAGCAAAGCAGAGCGTCAGAGGATCAGAAGCAGGATCAGTTGTGTTACTCGCAGCTGACTGCATACACACGACCATCGGCTCCGAAGAAAATTACTGAATGAACGAGCGTATTTCTCTCGCCTTTATATCCGTATCCGGAGGCGGAGTATGCAAATACTGTTCGCCAACTCTCATTGGCCTTTTTTCATAGATCAGAGGTATCTTTCGGCGCTCAAGAGAGACCCCTAGTGTCGCTTCTTCGACACGACGTCGAAGTGAGCGACAGACGGGGAACTAAATACATAGTAGGTTCTATCTACTTGTAGCATTTAAATTGAGATTACATGGTAGTTTTAAGAAAAAAAATGTGTCCCACTGTCCTTGATTGAATCAGGTTCAGCCAAAGAATAGATTTTTTTGAGTGTGTGACCAGCCATGCTGGGGTGCGTTTCCCATACAATGACATAACTCACTGCTTAACCAACATAGTAGAATGCAGTGTTGGAGAAATTGACTAATTAGTAATGACTGTTTCCTGAAACCATAGTAACTATGTCGCACATCCATCATTCAAACCACGTTGGTTGAGTTGTCATTAATGAAGTTACTAATGGGGTGGAGTAATAACTTTAAATTAGAATAGAACATTTGCACATACACCAGAAAGCCATTTAATCTGCTGAAGACACGAAAGCGGCATGCACTTTGTATTGCAACAGATACTTTGCTCTGCAGTTGTGGGATTTCCCTTTTTTGCATTAGACTTCGGGGTTCCCCTGGCGCTAGAGCATATACTCACATGTGCACTCTTCAAAAACATATTAACGGCACTTATTCGTTAAAATAAGCACATAAAAGCCATGTTCTCAGACAGAAACGTGTGATGTAGTGCTTTCTTTTAACAGCCGTTCATGTGACATATCAAAAAGCCATTTTATGCAAAACCCCGGAATAAATCATTTTCTTAAACGCATGTCAACGTGGTCAAAGTCTTGACAGAATGAAATATCTATATGGAATGAAAGATATAGAAGGCTCAGTGATGACAAATGATGTCCACACAGCAAACCAACAATAAACTATGCTTCTAACCACAGGTGAAGAGCTGTTTGTTCCAACCACACAACTTTGTGATGCAGTTTTATGTTCGCTGGAACAATGGTTTTGGGAAACATCAAATCTTTTAACAATGTTTATAATAATGGACCTTTCAACCGTAGTTGGCTAATGATGCTTTTGGGAAATGCACCCCTGTTTTGGTGATTGCTAGGGCCTTGCTAAGCTTTTGCTAAGGTGTTCTGGTTTATTTCTATGGAGTTCCTAGTCAATAGATAAATTGATAGGTAGGAAGGCAGTAATATCATTCAAATAAAACATACCTGAGCCAGAATAGAGAATATGTTGCTTTTCAAAAATCTGGTTTTATGTAGTAGTTCACTTCCAAAAGGAAGAGCAAATTGTATCACGTACTACATGTAGTACAGTGCTTGAAAATGTCATGGTTACTGTCATAAACTCCATTCCCCGAGGGAGGGACGAGACGTTGTGTCGAATGAAGTGAGGGGTCTTCCTTGGATGCCGAATCGTACCTCTGAACCTGAGAAAAGGCCAATGTCAAGTTGGCAGACAGAATTTGCATGCCCCGCCCCGGACATGCGGGTATAAAGGGAAGCGGGGCAGCGAATGCCAGTCAGGATTTTGCACTGAGCAGCCGAGAATGAAGCATGGCCATTTACTGTTCTATGTCTAGCGCTGTGGCAGGAGGGACACAACGTTTCGTTCTCTGGAGGTTACAACAGTAACCATGACGTTCCCCTTCTGTCACTCACTCGACACTGTGTTGAATGAAGTGACACAAGGGGTCCATAGAAAAGCGCCACGCACTGACCGTGTTACGTGACTGTCAAAACAGGTGCATAGCAGGCTGTTGCGTGCTAGAGGCGCCTGTACCGACTGCACATAGACCTCCCCAACGACCCCAACTCCTTTTCTTTTTTGCATACAAACCTTAGGTTTCCCGCACCCCTGAGGGAGGAAAAAGGTGTTACATGCCTAGCATGGGAGCAAGCCCAGCAACTGCGGCCTTCTCTCTCACTATGTCTCTCACATAGGACGTAAAGCGGCTGGGGCCTATCTTAAGTTGGGGAAGGTGGTCTTTCCCCGGGGAGGAGCAGGAGATAGCATGTCGGGAGCAGGAGGATGTCCTGAGGCTAGGGTGCTGAGAGAAGACTGCGCACCCGGCAGGGGGCGGATTTAGAGACTGAGGAAGAGGCCTAAGAGGGCGCCTTCAGAACTCGTCAGCACTGGTGTGCTGGGGCAGCAGGTGAGGCCGGAGGCAAGGTAGCTCTCCGGTCCCCAAAATTTCCTATTCTTTCAGGAGGGAAAGACCATGCGAAGCCCACGTTCTGCCCAGTTTTAGGGGGAGGTACTGCATGGGAAATACACCACTAGGGTTGTGAAGCCGGATGTGGGATATGGCGCGGTGGTAGGTCCAGCCTAATGAGGGGAACTATGCCCGTGGAGCCTGACCCCAGCACAGAGCATTTGAGACTCGCAGTGGGTCTGGCCGCAAATTGCGCCACTGAATTCGCAGGCCAGAGGGCTAGGGAGGAGAAACATCCAGGCAGCGATGCTTGGTGGCTGGCCTGGGACAGAAGGCGCACTGGATCAACTTAGTGAAGGGTGCAAGGTGCAAGCGGAACACCCGGTCAGTTGTGCCGTGTTACAAGTTCTACTGGCTCGAACCTGACAAAACACGGGACAAAACTGACTCAACCTTCAGATTGTAAAACCTGGCAAAGGTATTGGGTGTTTCCCAGCCCGCTGCTCTGCAGATGTCTGCTAGGGAGGTGCCATGGCTCAGTGCCCATGAGGGTGCCACACTTCTAGTAGCGTGTGCTCGAACCCGCAAGGGGGCGGGCATGGCCTGGGTGTGATAGGCTAAGGCAATAGCATCAACGACCCAGTGGGCTAACCTCGGTTTGGAGACGGCGTTCCCTTTCTGCCATCCGCCAAAGCAGACAAAGTGCTGCTCAGAACATCTAAAGCTCTGCATGTGGTCCAAATAGGTACGCAAAGCACACACCGGACACAGCAACGAAAGGGCTGGGTTTGTCTCCTCCGGAGGCAGCGCTTGCAGGTTCATGACCTGGTTCCTGAAAGGGGTCATAGGAACCTTGGGCACGTAGCCCGGTCGGGGTCTCAGGATAACGTGAGAAAGCGCTGGACCGAACTCCAGGCAGGTGTCGCTGACAGAGAATGCTTGCAGGTCTCCAACCCTGTTGATGGAAGCTAACGCAATCAGGAGGGCCGTCTTCAGGGAGAGGGCCTTGAGCTTGACTGAATCAAGTGGCTCGAAGGGGGGTCTCCGAAGACCCGAGAGGACCACTGAGAGATCCCAAGAGGGGAACAGGCTAGGCCGGGGAGGATTCAGTCTCCGGGCGCCTTTCAGGGACCTGATAATCAAGTCGTGCTTACCAAGGGACTTGCCATCTACTGCTTCATGGTGGGCTGTGATAGCAGCTACATACACCTTCAATTTGGAGGGGGACAGCCTATAGCCTCTCCTGCAGGAATAGAAGCACTGACCAAACTGCGCATCTCTGCGGGTCTTCAGCTCGGGAAGAACACCAATTCGCGAATAAGCGCCACTTTAGGGCATAGAGTTGCCTGGTGGAGGGAGCTCTGGCTTGGTGGTTTGTGTCTACGACAGCCGGTGGTAGATACACTAGATCTTCCGCATCCCGTCCAGGGGCCAGACGTGGAAATTCCAGAGGTCTGGGTGTGGATGCCAGAGGGTGCCCCGTCCCTGAGAAAAAACGTCCTTTCAAGGGGAAGCCAAGCTGGGAGACGGGGGCGTTGAGAAACCTAGCCTTGTCAACGTCACGCATCTGGACCATGTTCAGCCAAAGGTGGCACTCCTGGACCACGAGGGTGGTCATTGCCTGCCTGTGCAGAGACCTTCGTGGCTCTGAGAGCAAGGTCGGTGGCAGAGCGCAGTTCTTGCAGCACATCAGGATCGGAACTACCCAGGTGCAGATCTTTAAGTGCCTTGGCTTGATGGACCTGCAGGAGAGCCATGGCATGCAGGGCGGAGGCAGCCTGTCCGGCGGCGCATAGGCTTTGGAGGTCAGTGATGACGTCGTCCTACAGTCTCTAGAGGGGAGTACCAGGTGGTCCCGCCAGGTGGTGGCATTCTCTGGGCACCGATGGATCGCAACCACCCTATCCACCTGAGGGACTTCCAGGTACCCATGGGCCGCTCCGCCATCCAGGTTAGTGAGAGCGGACGAGCGAGGGGGTCGGTTACGGGCAGTGAAAGGTGCCCTCCACGACTGCATCAGCTCGTCATGCACTTCCGGGAAGAATGGTACCGGGGGAGGGGGCGTGGCTGTGAGCGCGCCAGGCACCGAGGTACCAGTCGTCTAGCCGCAAAAGCTGTGGGGAGGACGGCGGGTTCCAGTCCAAGCCCACGCTCACGGCAGCCCGCGCCATCTGCGCGTCCACCTGCGACTGGGCGGGCTGGCCCGAAGGCGGCAGCCCAGTCGAGTCTTCCGCGTCAGGCGCCTGGATGCTCTCCGATGCAGCGGTGATGTCATTATCCAAGCCCGGGGGCTCGAGGGAGAATTCCGGCTGGCCATGAGGCGAGTCGCACTCATCCCGAGCCCGGATGGAAGCACAAGCATGTCGGGGGGCGGGTGGTTCGTGGGGATTTACCCGGTGAAACCGAGCCATCATCCCCGTATCACCTTCATCGCCAGCCGGGTCGTCCTCAATCCCGTGGGAAGGAGCGATGCGGGGGGTGGCTGAAGTGGCATTCACCTTCAGGAAGGAGAACCACGACTGCAACATTGCCATGGTCATGTTCTCGCAGTGAGCCACACCGCTGTGTATTGCTCTATTTGTGAGTGGAAAATTAAAACTCTTTTAGAGAAAATATAACTCTTTTAGGAGGAGACACTATTTTAAACAAAAAGAAAGCGCTGTCGAAGTGCCCAGGGGCGTGAACTGCACGGCGTGCAGAGAGAGAGAGACACCAGCTGGAAATGCGCCTTGCGGATCCAACAGCAATGCTTCTCGCTGGTAGAGGTGAGTGGAACAGGAGTGAAACTCAGCTGCTTGCTGCACAACCATTTGGCTCCGAAGAAAAATTCTGATTGGCATTCGCTGCCCCGCTTCCTTTTATACGCGTATGTCCGGGGCAGGGCATGCAAATTCTGTCTGCCAACTTGACATTGGCCTTTTCTCAGGTTCAGAGGTACGATTTGGCATCCAAGGAAGACCCCTTGTGTCACTTGTGTCACTTCATTCGACACAAGGTCGAGTGAGTGACAGAAGGGAAGTTGGTTTTATGGAGCTGTGTAAAACTGCTCTGTCATTTGATTATTAAAGATTGTTTTTTGTGTAATGCATAAGAAGGAAGCACCACTGTGGTAATAAGCAGCACAATAGTACACTACACTGTCTTCAGATTTACTCAGCTGGATAAGATGAAGTGTGGAATGTGTTTTACCATGGCTGCTCACTTTAAATTGCATCTGAAATAGTATTTCAACATTACTTTAGCCAAAATACACATAACCAATGAGTTTTAGTTCAGTGTATGTTTGAGAACACTGGTACCACAGTAAAGTGTCATAGCTAGATATTTGATGGCGGTAGGTAATTTCTGCTGAACTTTCAGTACTCAACTTTCATTGATCAAACCTACAATTAAACACAACCTGTGGAGACATGAAGACAAAAGCTACACTATGGAGCTAAAAGAGTCTCAATAAAGATAAATGCACACACTACATTCACAAATGCACACACTACATTCACATATGCACACACATGATTCATACATGCACACACAGGATACACAAATGCGCACAAAATTCACAAATGCACACACACAATTTAAAAAGCACAGAAGATTCACAAATGCATAAAAAAAACCATAAATGCACACAAAATTCATAAATACACACACAATTCAGAAATGCAAACAAAATTTACAAATGCACACAAGATTAAGAAATGCACAGGACAAGATTCAGAAATGTATTTCTGATGCACACACAAATATATCTTGATTTACAAACTGTTTGCGGTCTGTGAACTTCACTGCATTTGTGTGTGAATTTTGAGACTCCCCTGACTTGGCTCAACACACAAATGCCTTTTTTTAAACCGGGAATGATCTGAAACCAATCAGATATCTCCCTTGTTTTAGCCAATCACAAGAACGCACCCCACGTGGGGGATTGTTTACTTATAAGCCAATCACATGAAAGCCTTCACACAGCGTGCATGTGGTGCGGGCATGGGCGCGGGCGCGTTCACGTTCACTTTCATGTTCACATTCAGTCAGTTAACTTGAGTCCTCAACATGGCTTCTGGCAACGACAGGGGAGCGGTAAGTATAACTTAAAGTGTTTAGCTAGTTATCTCCTTGTTATGAGATGTTGTTTAATTGTTAATGTTAACCAGTTTATTTGTGCAACTATCAACATAAGCTAGCGAGCTGAGCTACTAGCGAACTACGCTAGCGCGTCTGCATGCTAATAGGGTCAGGCTAACGTTAGTAACGTTATCTTTCCTTAAAGTTGAAATTCCTGTGAATTAAGTGACTGTTTGACAGGGTCTGTCGCCCCAAGCCGAGGTAGCAGCTCGGGCTTTTGTGCAGTTATTGGCCCGGGAGCTGTCCTCGGCTCCAAACGCACCGAGAGAGAGTACAGCAATCAGGGCTGGAGGCAGTGCTCCTCTGCCGGTTAGCGATGGTAGGGTGAGACAGGCTATGAGAAGGTGATCCATTTAACTTATTATTTTTACATTTGCTAGTAAAGTATAAAGAGAGGCCATAGTCCCTCATCTAACTGTTATTATTGCCCTCAGCCTGGTAGGGTTGGGAATCTGAACTCAAAAACTAATTTTATTCTGGGGGGTGTTCCATGCAGGTTCTGGATTTGTCCCAACTTTATTTCAAATTAGCTTAATTGGCATGAATGTTTGGGTGAAGAATGTTGGTAAAGCAGAAATTCACATAAAAATTTACATTTGGTGCTTAAGAAAAGATTAATCTGTCCACCAAAGTTTTTGGTACATAGATAAAGTGTTATGTATTGTTTATTAAGTGACACATGTTTACTTTACTGACAGTGAATAATATTATTCTGACACATTTAATATTGGTGTCTGGAACAGTAATGAATAGCGTTAGTGTATTTTGTACTGTTATTGAGACATTATTTAAATTATTGAAAAGTAGGTAAACGAAACCCAAAAATATCGTTTCCCTACAAATCTTTTTGTCTTTCCCACGTCAGACAGTTCCCGAGTATGTTTAATACTGATCAGCCAAGAGGAAAACGACGATTCTCTACCTCTGCCCCTTGCATTGTGAAAAGGACAGACTTTCATATTAATGTCCTTTCGGAACCCAGTCAGTTCACACCAAAGGGCTCAGAAGAGCTAGAACTTGCCCATGCTGGCCTTGGGAAGAGGATGTTAAGTATACCCGACAACTTGAAACACGATGAGGTAATCATGTAGTATATAATACTGTAGAATGGGTAATGATTAAAAATGTTAATCATTTGAAAAATAGTGAATTTCATTTTTTTTTTTAGATTGTAGCTCTACTTGAGGAGGAATTTCCTAAACTGAAGACCTTACAAGGAGGTTGGATGTTTTTCAAGTCTACAGGTAGAATTTTTCTAAATCTCCAATTACGAAAAATATAGTTAATGTTTTTCTAATTCAAAACCTCAGATATGTCATGTGATGTCTGGCGATGAATTGCTATTCAAGTTGTAGAGGACAGTACTATGACTTGTTGAAAATATAACTTTTAATTAGTGCTGGGCAATGATTAATCGCGATTAATCGCATCCAAAATAAAAGTTTGTGTTTACATAATACATTTGTGTGTACTGCGTATAATTATTTTGTACATATAAATACACACACATGTGTGTATATATTTAAGAAATATGTGCACGTATATATTGTATAAATATTTATACATAATTTATATTATATATAAATATTAATATTTCATATATAAATAACACATTTTTCTTAAATATATATATGCATGTGTGTGTATTTATATATACAAAATAATTATACGCAGTACACACAAATGTATTATGTAAACACAAACTTTTATTTTGGATGCGATTAATCGGGATTAATCATTGCCCAGCACTAATTAAAAGTTATATTTTCAACAAGTCATAGTACTGTCCTCTACAACTTGAATAGCAATTCATCGCCAGACATCACATGACATATCTGAGGTTTTGAATTAGAAAAACATTAACTATATTTTTCGTAATTGGAGATTTAGAAAAATTCTACCTGTAGACTTGAAAAACATCCAACCTCCTTGTAAGGTCTTCAGTTTAGGAAATTCCTCCTCAAGTAGAGCTACAATCTAAAAAAAAAATGAAATTCACTATTTTTCAAATGATTAACATTTTTAATCATTACCCATTCTACAGTATTATATACTACATGATTACCTCATCGTGTTTCAAGTTGTCGGGTATACTTAACATCCTCTTCCCAAGGCCAGCATGGGCAAGTTCTAGCTCTTCTGAGCCCTTTGGTGTGAACTGACTGGGTTCCGAAAGGACATTAATATGAAAGTCTGTCCTTTTCACAATGCAAGGGGCAGAGGTAGAGAATCGTCGTTTTCCTCTTGGCTGATCAGTATTAAACATACTCGGGAACTGTCTGACGTGGGAAAGACAAAAAGATTTGTAGGGAAACGATATTTTTGGGTTTCGTTTACCTACTTTTCAATAATTTAAATAATGTCTCAATAACAGTACAAAATACACTAACGCTATTCATTACTGTTCCAGACACCAATATTAAATGTGTCAGAATAATATTATTCACTGTCAGTAAAGTAAACATGTGTCACTTAATAAACAATACATAACACTTTATCTATGTACCAAAAACTTTGGTGGACAGATTAATCTTTTCTTAAGCACCAAATGTAAATTTTTATGTGAATTTCTGCTTTACCAACATTCTTCACCCAAACATTCATGCCAATTAAGCTAATTTGAAATAAAGTTGGGACAAATCCAGAACCTGCATGGAACACCCCCCAGAATAAAATTAGTTTTTGAGTTCAGATTCCCAACCCTACCAGGCTGAGGGCAATAATAGCAGTTAGATGAGGGACTATGGCCTCTCTTTATACTTTACTAGCAAATGTAAAAATAATAAGTTAAATGGATCACCTTCTCATAGCCTGTCTCACCCTACCATCGCTAACCGGCAGAGGAGCACTGCCTCCAGCCCTGATTGCTGTACTCTCTCTCGGTGCGTTTGGAGCCGAGGACAGCTCCCGGGCCAATAACTGCACAAAAGCCCGAGCTGCTACCTCGGCTTGGGGCGACAGACCCTGTCAAACAGTCACTTAATTCACAGGAATTTCAACTTTAAGGAAAGATAACGTTACTAACGTTAGCCTGACCCTATTAGCATGCAGACGCGCTAGCGTAGTTCGCTAGTAGCTCAGCTCGCTAGCTTATGTTGATAGTTGCACAAATAAACCGGTTAACATTAACAATTAAACAACATCTCATAACAAGAAGATAACTAGCTAAACACTTTAAGTTATACTTACCGCTCCCCTGTCGTTGCCAGAAGCCATGTTGAGGACTCAAGTTAACTGACTGAATGTGAACATGAAAGTGAACGTGAACGCGCCCGCGCCCATGCCCGCACCACATGCACGCTGTGTGAAGGCTTTCATGTGATTGGCTTATAAGTAAACAATCCCCCACGTGGGGTGCGTTCTTGTGATTGGCTAAAACAAGGGAGATATCTGATTGGTTTCAGATCATTCCCGGTTTAAAAAAAGGCATTTGTGTGTTGAGCCAAGTCAGGGGAGTCTCAAAATTCACACACAAATGCAGTGAAGTTCACAGACCGCAAACAGTTTGTAAATCAAGATATATTTGTGTGTGCATCAGAAATACATTTCTGAATCTTGTCCTGTGCATTTCTTAATCTTGTGTGCATTTGTAAATTTTGTTTGCATTTCTGAATTGTGTGTGTATTTATGAATTTTGTGTGCATTTATGATTTTTTTTATGCATTTGTGAATCTTCTGTGCTTTTTAAATTGTGTGTGTGCATTTGTGAATTTTGTGCGCATTTGTGTATCCTGTGTGTGCATGTATGAATCATGTGTGTGCATATGTGAATGTAGTGTGTGCATTTGTGAATGTAGTGTGTGCATTTATCTTTATTGAGACTCTTTTAGCTCCATACTACACAGTCAGCATATTATTAACATGTCAAAATAACAAATATATTTAAATATATAGAATAAAATATGCATGTATAGGGTAAAAGTAGTATTAAAGTAGTAGGAAAAATAGTGTTACTTATGAAAAATATCACGCTATGCGACAAAGTCCTCTCATGTTGATCTTGTGTAAAGATGGCAAAGATCACTTACGTAATCATATTAGATGGAGACTAAAAATGTGACATTTTGAAGTCTCATGTACTGAGGTACATGGGTTTTGCACCACCTCAAATAAAGTTTTGTATGTTTTTAAACTGGATAATAAATAATTGAAATGTGGTTATAGCAATATTAATAAAAAGAGGCAACTAGCATGCAATCAATGCCAAATAGTCAGCTATTTTACCTCACATGTTATAAATGCTTAATATATACACTTATTCTTTCTTAAATTAATCAAAAACATAAAATGCCATAATTCTTTATTCATTTCACAATGGAGCAAGAATTGATGATTATACTTTACATTTGGTAAATTTTCAAAGGTTACTAATGTTGACAAAAGGTAATTAAGCATTTATAAATTGTAAGATAAAATGGCCACTTATAAACAATTATTGCGTGACAGTCACCGTTTTTAATAATGTTGATATACGCATTTTCACACTGAAAATCAATGGGTTCATCCAAAAGCTGATACATGTTGCTTTCAGAGGCTTTATATGGAGTGTGGATGAAAACAAGGTGCATTTTGAACTGTTCTGAGACCAGTGCAGACAGACAGAACAACGCAGGTTCACTAAATAATTTGCTAAGTAGGGAACAAAGTGCATTTACTTCTAACATCCGACCAAAAGTTCAGTTTTAGGCTGCAGATGATGTTTAGACCACTCAACCTGTTTTTTTTTATTTTGGTTAATCATTCATCTCTATTTTGGAGCATGGTAGGTGGTGTCTAGCTGGTCCAAGGTAGTCTTTGCTGGTCCAAGCAGGCCATTAGATGGTTTACTATAGGGGCGTTGCTTGGGTTGGAAAAGATAATGGGCTTAGCCCCCTGAGAACAAGCCCAGATATTTTTCTTCTGTGTCTCTCTTATTTTTTAGGTGGAAGAAACGGTGTGTGTCTCCTTGACTTGAGTACAGCAAATATGTTGATTACTATTCCAGGTTCAACTGTGTTTACAGTTTCCTTTTCAATTGACAAGACGGCAAGGTTGTGAAGTTTTTCCTGACCATGGTTCACCTCACCTCAAGCGTCTCATGGCACTAAATGATCGTTCACACGTACAGCTCCTGACAGGCAGTGTTAGTGCAATCTGGAAAAGTTTTTTGAGAGAGGGAAACATGTCACAGTCCAGCAGGCAGTGAGTATATCTGGAATGCCACCTTCCTCCTTTTTCGCTAGGTAATGTGTTGCCACAAATACTTCTGCACGAAGCTCTATAATGTCGTGCAGTGCAACTTCACTGAGCAGATCCTGTGACAAGAAGGTTGATGAAGATGGGTGAGAGGCCTGCAAACCATCTCCTACACCTGAAAATGTTTGACTGAGCTCTCAAATCATCCAATCCACACAAGGGAAGTACAAATGCCTCTTCAGATTGTCAGAGCCTCCGAGATCATCACCAACAGCACCACAAGTTGAATCAACAACAAACTCTTCCATTTGCTTTTGTTTGCGTCAAGGAAATGTAGATCGAACATTTTTGTTATTTGCCTGACAAATAGCCTTTTGTACAAGCTTTGTGCCATTTCATCAGTTCGCTTTGCCTTCAATGTGTCACAGACAGTATATAAAGTGTATACACATTCTAGGCAGTCAAAAAAATCTGCTGCTTCTAGAACGGTCCTGCATGTTTAACACAGGACGATGTTTAGTTTGTGTGATTTGCATGGAAAAGAGCCTGCACACAACCAGATATCCTGCTCATCACAGATCATACATTTGAACTACACATGTCAGATTTCCCAATTCGTTGGCATCAAGCAGTGCTTCAATTGTATTTGTAATGGTCTTTGCATCAAAGACTTTTAGGTCTTGAGGGCCCGGGAAATGTTCCATCACTTTAGCCTCTGAGCTGACGTATCATATGCAAACAGCTAATTGTTCTTGCTTTACAATTAGCTGTTTGTTAATTGTATCTTGTTTAACAATTACAGCATACACGCCTGATAACTAAATTTCCTCTCTGATCTCCTCAGTAACCGCTTCAGAAAAGCGTTGAATGTATTCCTTTAGAGAGACTAGAGAGGGATAGGTGGAATTAGAGGCAACCGTGTAATTCTGATGGAAAGGGTCAAACTGAGACAGTAGTTTGAAGCACTCTAAGAACTTTCTTTGATTCTCACTGCTCTGTTTTTCACTATGGCCCCAAAATGGTATACCTTGTCTTGCTAGAATCCTGTTATTGCAACAATGCAACAAAGGTATTCATGCCTGGATTTCATTTATACTGGTCGGTTGCAGTTGCATGCGTATATCACCATGCTCTTTTGTACTTTTGAAGCCTAGTCATGAGACAGTGTTGGCAGTGTGAACAGAGGTTTTTTTCACGTTCTCTGAATGAACTGAGGGCTTTCTTCCAATTTTTTGTAGCCCTGACTCTGCTATATGTCACTGTTGTTTTTTTTTTTTTTTTACAGGAGATATATAATTTTCTTAGTATTTGCTCACAGAATACTTAGTGATTTTCATGAAACCACACAAGTAATAAAAAGTAGTGGTTTGGTGATAAACTATTAGTCGTCAATTTGCCTGAAATAATAATTTTAAGATGAATACTTGCATAACTTAATAACTTGGGTCTTTGCGAAATGTCCTTATTTAGCATACTGATTTAGTGCTGGAGTTGCTGAACCTCACTGACCACATCTTTGATGCTTGATCTGTTTAAAATAAATTACAGACATGTATTCGTTTACATGGCTTTTGGGTAAATTAACAACTCTAAACATCTAAAGAAAAATGTAAATGTGGTGAAAAAAATCACTGTCTGAATAATTCAACCCACTTCACATTTACTGCTCTGTCATGGGTCATATCATACCCCGTGAGCCCCCTATCTCCTCCTGATTTGCAGTGTCTGTCTGTTTTCTAAAAAAAATATTTTCTGCATGTCTTCAGTTCGCATCTGAAAATATTATATATATTATGGTGTAAACTGTCAACATATATGAAGCATCCAAACAATGTGCTACAAGGCTACAAACAGATTAACTTGGATAAAGTGATTAATTAACTGAGGTGTAGCAAGCTAGCCAACCAATCTCTGATTTAACTATGAGTTATGACTTGCTTAAATAGGAAAATCTGATTTGCCCAACACTAGATAACATTACAGTAAAAGATGTTATCAGACAGTTGCCTAGCTGGCTATATCAAATCTAGATATAATAGCTAGCTCATAACATGTACAAGAACATTGCTCTGTTATAATGTAAGTGTATTTATACATTTATGACATTTTATTGGATAAATGTATTTAATTTCCACAATACTACAAACTTACAAGGTCGCATTCTACACCATGAACAATGGACAGATGGACTGCAAGTACGGGTGAAGAACATAATAGTAAAAGTTTATTTGTGAAGTGAAACGTGTTTGAATCTTCAAAAAGATCAGGGGCTTTTGACACTACATCAGGGGCTTGAGCCCCCGACTGGTAGGTCAAACAGATACAGTAAACCAAAAAAGACAATTTTATGGCTTGCACAATTAAGAAATGTGGGGGTGCGAAAATAACTTTTTTAGCCACCAGCCACACTTCCTGTAAATGCCAAAATTTTTCAAAGCTTTTTTAAGTGGACCAAAAAAGGAGAGTTCCCCTTGCATACACATTATCCCCGGACTTGAATGTGCACTATTTTTGGTCTACTTTAATCATTCACGCTGTTTTTTAAATTTTTTTCTTGGAACACAGTTTTAGCTACCTATAAAGTTGATGTGGAGTAAGGTTAAAAAAAAAAAAAACCAGAGAGAATTAAAGAAATCCAAAAAATCAAGTGTGGGTTGTTGCTTTTAAGTAGTGGCATTTCTCATAAAAATGTGAATCTGCATTGGTTTACCATCCTTTGCGCAAAAAAAAAAAAAAAAATTAAAAAAACAAACATCTGCGTTTGGCTGCTTGCACCAAATCTGAATCAAGAGTAAAAATAAATGTCCTAAAGGAAATAAGCAATTATAGTATCTCACCGAAATGGCAGCAGAGCAAAAATTTGAAAATGACTGTTTTTCTGATCTTCATCAATTATTCAAATTACATTTGTTTTGCAGAATGATGCAGGGTTCTTGAAATACTACAAGATTTTAGGTTAATTAAAAAGAATAATAGCAGGTGCTATTTTATCTGTCTTCGTTGCAAATTCATCTGAATTTTAAAACCTCCTTTTTCAGAGGTCATATTACCCCTCTCCTCCCTCTTGAGTGAATGACTTGCAATACAGCCCCACCCATTGACAAGAAGATACAGTATGACATTATATTCCTCAGTAAGCTCAAACTCCTGAATATTTGTTCAGTGCTATAGTCTCTTTGAATCACTGTGTCTGCTGACAGCACAGAAATACAAGCCATTGTCTTCTTGATCTAAGTTCCTCACTGTTAATGATCCACTTTCTATTACATTTTTAACAGCCAAATACTTGTCTTTGCTGAAATCGCCATAGTCTGGATCACCCCCAACAAATGTAAACACTATTTGTGTCATTCCCTCTCCTGGACGTTGTCTAAACCAGTACATTTGTCTATGACTGATATCTTTATTGTGAGTGCAGTTGAGCTCTGCAGAGCTCTTTTGAGGGTGAAATGCTATCTTAGGATTCTGGAAAACTCCACTCTCTCCACCTTGAGCTGTTGAGGAAACAGAAAAATTGATAATGACATCATTTTGAACATAAAGTGTCTGAATATAGTACTTCTATTACATAAATATCTGAATAAACACCTTTGGATAAGCCCCATGTGAGTATAAGCAGAGTGCAGATCATATTGTACTGAGACTGTTGAATGGATCAGGCACCCCTGAGATCAAATATACTCCTCACAGTGGGAGGTGTTTGTATCAACTATTTCTAACTACTACCCATAGCCATAAAAGGTAGACAAAGACTAGTTATCACATGGGAAAGTCACAGTCCTATTGCACAAATACTTGATTTCTCCAGTTATGGTTGTCTATGTTGGTCTCTGTAGCTCAAAATCTGTTGTACATTTGAATCTTTTCGGTTCTATTCTATTCTAAATTAATGTTAGATGACTATGTTAACATTTATATTTTTCAGAATTAATTACTTTATAGAATATATCACTATATAGAGTTATGAAATTATGCATTCTTATTCACTGCATTACATCCTTTACTGCTAAAATTAAATGGTTAGTTCACACAAAAATGAAAATTCTCTTATCTACCCATCATGCCATCCCAGATGTGTATTACTTTCTTTCATCAGCTGAAAACAAAGTTTTTTGAAGAATATCTCAGCTCTGTAGGTCCATACAATACAAGGTTTTGAATACAAAAATTTAAGCTACAAAATCCACATAAGGCCACATAAAAGTACTCCAGATGACTCTGGTGGTTAAACCCATATATTGTGTGGATGAGAAACAGATCAATATTTAAGTCATTTTTCCTTATCTTTCACTTTCTCCATCTTCTGTTTTTGGTGATTCACATTCTACAGCATGTCGCCCCCTGTTGGGCATGGAGGATATATATATATTTTTTAAAATATGAACCTGATTATCACCCACACCAATCATAATGCTTTAGAAGTTATGGATTTAAACATTGGAGTAATATACTGTAGATTACTTTTATGCTCCCTTTAAGTGGATTTTGGAGCTTCAAAATGTTGGCACCCATTCACAAGCATTGTTAGAATCTACGGAGATGAAATGTTCTTCTAAAAAAATCTTAATTCGTGTTCTGCAGAAGAAAGAAAGTCATACACATCTGAAATGCCAGGAGGTGAACTTTTATGGTGTAACACACTTTACAAATCCCTTTTAGGGTACCCTCAGTATGCATTTCACCCAGAAACTGGAGCTCATGCACCCTTATTTTAAAAACACTGACGGAGTTTAAAAAAAAAAAAAATTAACCTATTTTTTTCCGTATTCTCTAGGAGATCAGTCTGTTTTTTTTTTTTTTTTATCTAATATTTTAAGGTATGTGCCTGTACAGAAATTGGCTGTATGGAAATTATGGTCTCCCCAGTAAACTGAATAATTGTGTATGAAGTCAAATATCACTAACATATTGACTTGGGATAGTTATAGAAACCTTTTGGGACTCATTTTACATTAGTTGTCTTTAACTACTATGTACTTCGATACAATGTACTTCTTATGTACATACATGTTGCTGCATTTTAACTATGTTTAAAGAACCTGCATTTAATTGCATTTGTACTAACACTGTTAAACTTATCATAATCATAAATCCTAACCCTCCCTTAACCCTAAACCCTAATCCCAATATAAAGACTTTTGTGAGAATTTTGCAGAACAACATGTAGTTCCACAATAAGTACACTCTATTGTATGTAAACGTTAGTACTGTACATAGTAGTTAAAGACTCCCAATATAAAGTGGACCAACTTTTTGTATTCTTGATTCTCCACTCGAAATAATTTCATTTCAAAGGTTAATCACTAAAAGCAGATTGCAGCATTTCTACTGGTTATAAGGGACCACTTGGTCGTTAGAAAACTTTTTGATGAGTTTTGTTTGCATGGTTTTTGTTGTTGCTGTTTTTTTTATGTAGAGCAGGGATATGAAATACTTAAAAATGATTGTTTGCTCTTCCCATAAAAAAACGACATCAACAAAAAAACAAAAACTACAACAACTTGCAAATAAACCACAGGTGCAGGTGTGAATGAAGATTAGTGTTTTTGTAATGCACCGCAGGGATCTAAAACACTATGTAATATGCAGCACAAAAATACAGTGCACTGTCATTACATAAAAACATTTTGATGATTAAAGTTCCATTGCTATTTCCATTCCATTAGACATTTAAGTTTTATCTGTGAAATCATTGTCTTTGTTCTGTGTTGTTAGGTAGAAATATCCCATGAATATAAACTCTCTGTCCTGGTTTTGTCTGTACCAGTTGGTTTGATTGTAACACATTGTGTAAACATTAAATTTTTGCAGATTTTCCTGAACTTGAAACTATGAGAAAAGCCTGCAAAAAAAAAAAAAAATCTCAGAAAAGTTTTGTTTTAGTAAATATTCTTACACATAAAATGTAGTAAAAATGTTTTCAAAATCTTACCAGAAAGATTGATTAGTATAACAGTAAGTATGATAAGAACTCAAATGTTGACATTCAGTGTTGGAGTGAAACTCAATCTAAAGTTCAATCTCTTTACTCTGACCTTGTAAATCACATGACTGAAGAACTGTATATTACTTGATTACTCCTGCCAAAACTGTTGCTGTACTTTTAAACAAACTGCTGAATATTATACATTGATGTTACTGTAAGTGTGAATGATTATTTCTTTAACATGTTGGCTATGATCTATAATATAAATACAAGTGATTTTTCTTATACAGCGTATAGTATAGCTAAATAACATGGTCAACCAAATTAAAAAAAAAAACAACTAAATTGTCTGAATGACAATATCTGACATTACACACTGCTGTTGACAGTTGACAAATTCCACAATGTTGTAGCCTTTTTTGAGCCAAAATAAGATTTAATAGACTAAAACCTTGACATATCATCTTTTTCCATTGCACAGACCAAGCCATGCAGTACAACAGCATAATTTTTTATTTATTTATTTTTAGCCGCAGTGTTGCTGGAATTTATTAGATTAATGCACTAATATTATGCCCAAACAATGAAAATTGCATTTAGATTACACCAAATACCAAATCTGAAAATATGCCACTTTAGGTCACTTTATTCCAACAAAGCAGGATACTAATTTTGTTTGCATAAATTGAAAAATATTATGATCATTTTGACTGTCCAACGCCATATAAATCAAGCAAATGTACGTATCTGATGTGTTTGGATAAGATATTTAAAGTGAATGATAGGTTTGCTATTACTACAGTTTTTGGTGTTGTGGTAATAACAGAAGGTATTTGTTGGGGAGATTAAATGATCTTGAACACTGTGCTTCACTCGCGGCACAGTAATACACAACAGAGCTACCAGATGTATTCATCTTGAAATCAAGAGTAGAGGCATTTGCACCATCTCCATTAATTGTAAATTGATGTATGTATGGACTTTCAGTGTCTGGATTTAAGAAACGCACATGTCCTATGAGATTTAAAGCAGTATCGCCCTTCAACTGCTCATACCATGATATCATGTAATAGTTTGGAATTGTGTGAGAGCAGCTGAGTGTAACAAGTTCTTCAGATTTAATCATTATGTCATTTGGAGTTTGAAGAACTTTGTCACTTAGTGATTGCCCTGTTTGAAAAAAAAGGAAATAGCATTAAAAGGAAGTCAGTAAACTGAAGAGCTATGAATAAAATGCATAAAGGAATATAATTAGTCATTTGTACCTGAGACCCATAATGAGTGTGTGGTTAAATATATAAAGCACACTATAAATGTCATGTTGATGCTTCAGTGCGAGAAATTATATTAAACGCTGGGACTGGTGCAGCTCTTAGAAGGTGTGCAGAATAAGCCACACACCACAAAAAAAAAAAAAGAAACTTTCTCAATGCTCTCAGAGAAGCTCACTCTCACTCTTTATAATAAACATATCTTTATCTATACTAGGCTGACAGCAGACTCCTACTGGTCTTGATAATAATTGCATCAATTCCATTCATGGTGTTTACAAAACTACAATTTATCAGTCAACGGTTGTTTACAAACTGATAAGAGTTCCGTTTCTTATTAGGTTAAACCAATTCTAAATATATAAATTGACAAAATGATTATCTCTGTGTTTCTTATGGGGGATACAAACCAATACACCACACCACCTCTGGACCAATTTATTTCCCATTAGATGGATCTGTTAGGGCCTTAAAGACCCCCAAGAAATAGCTAGATGGGTGCTTTCCTATTTAAGTTGGGGTGAGAAATTTCAAAGGTGACAATACAAATTTTAGCCAATAGTCTTTAGTTTATCTCACAGCAATGGACCCTAATTTGTTTCTTGCTGTTGCCAGTCAGGATTAGCTGTATTAGAGGGAGGGATATTCTCATTCTAGAGAGTATAAGTAAGGAATAATTGATGACGGTGTGCGTTTGTGTAAGCGAAAGAGAGAAAATCAGAAACTCAGAAGATCGCATGTGGGATTAACTTTAAAATTGTTCCAGCTCTCGTCAGAAGTATCATAGCTTCAAGATCACCAAGATGTATGTTTAAGCACTACTCAGCAGCAGCGAGTGTAGCCATTTTTGTATATAGCTTTCCCAATGTAAACTTTAACAACTGTTTTCAACCCCTCTGAGATTCAGTTGAGCGCTAACATAATGCATGTATGTGTGTGTCCACGTGTGTGTGAGAGCGAACCCGGGGGGTACTTCCTACAGATATTTCAGATAATATAGAAACTGTTGTATTGATCAAGTGTATATCGATTTGAAACAGCTCAAGCCATTGTTGCTAGTTCAAAAATGTCACTTTTGAACTAGCAACGGAGGATGCTCTGATTTTCGACATTGAAGTAAAAAGGTTGTCCGTGTAGCTGTCGCAGATAGTGTATTTTTTAGCTGAATGTTTATCACTTTTTGAAAGGTTTGTTTTTCTGTTTGTTTTATAAATATTGTGTAATACTTATTTGGGAATTGTATTTGAGTTTCATGTTAATTTGTCACTCGTGACACCTAATGGAGAAAATTTGTAATAAGACGTACTGGTCATGTGATTTCATTTTACGTGAACTCAGGAGAAAAAACTGAGAAGCACGAGGTGTAGCACACGAGTGGAGAGGTGTAAAATTGAGAAGAGTGTTTGATCAAAAATATCTCCTAATGTCTCCTGAATCCCGATTTGGAAGGCACACGGTATGTTTGCATATACCTTGGCTATCGTTTATTTGTAATTTAAGGTACTGGGTGTATTGATTTCAGTTTAATAAGCTATTAATCACTTCTACACGAATATGATTGTAATTTTGGTAATTTTGGTTTATTTTCAGTTTTTTCACGGTGACCATTTGATGTTAGTGATGTTGATTGTCTTATTATTGGGAAGAAGATATTAAATAAAGAAGTCATCGAAGGCATCAGTTTAAGCGTGGTTTTTCTGGTCTGGAGAAAACATTCAGGAGCCGTTATAGTCCGCATGAGCATGATTGTGTGTGTGTGTGGAGAGAGAAAAAAAAGTGAGAGAGATCTAGAGTTTAATTATGTTTGAAGTGGCTCTCATCAGCAATAACATCGCTTCAAATTACCAAAGTGTAAGGTATAATTATACCCCTGAGGATTACGGTGGATTTCCCCTTATTTATATTTTTATCTCTACGTTCTGTTTGGAATTGCACGTGTTGGTGTGTATCTTTTTCATTCTTAATATTAGTTTTTGTGTTCCTGACACTTTATAAACAAAGTGGGCAGTTTTTGATTTGTAGTCTTTGTTTGTTTTCATTTAACAGGGACAGTTCTGTTTCCCTATAAATAAACTGCAGTTCGTTAAAGGATTTTGTGTTTTCTTGCAAGTCTGCTGTTCACAGTGGATGGGTTTTACCACTTTTTCACCACACGTTTGAACGCAGAATAGGTGGGAAGCTAACTATAGGAGTTTTTTCCTGTTTATACACCTCCAAATTAATTGTTTTCTGGTGTTATAATTCTATTCTAGAAGAGTTCTGTCTGCAGACTCAATTACCAGAGGATAAAAAATAGGTAGTGATTCATCAAAGCCCATTTATCCCGTTACTACAGGTGAGTATTTGTAAAAAGTATCTGAGCACTGGAGATTTTTTTTGTCGCAGGCTCAGGTTCCAGAAATCAACCAATAACCAGTGATTTGTCACTAGTTGAGCTGAATTGTTTTCAAGCAACCTTACCATATGTTTAAAATTTTCACTAGCTTATTGTCATGAGATCACCTTTATGTCTTTTTTTCCAGGCTGGCATGCATACACATGATGGCCACCAGGAATGGCCTTCTTGTTTAGGTATGCAACACGTACTGGATGATATTGAAAACCCCTGTGCAGCTGCAGCTGCATTATTTTTGCAAGAAAGTGTGCAGAGAGCCAGGCTTGGTAGTCACACAACTGGTGGTAAGAAAGATTTATCTTCTTCCAGTTCCTTGGTTGAAGGGTATTGTCGTAAGCGCAGGAGGGAACACACTCCTGAGGATTCTTGTGGGATGTCTAAACAATATGGCATACCCTAGAATAGGCATGGGAGATCCCCAGAGGGCCAAGGACCCAGAGGGGACACCCAACTTCAGATTACTGTAGCTTTGCGTGACCTAGCCAGTAAACTTGATCCTTGCAGTTCTGCGATAGGTGCACAGCCGTCTACAGTACTCTCTGCAGCCTTCTCTGGTGATGAAGTACAATCATATCAAGAGGAGAAGGATGATTTTCACTTCATGAAAATAATTCCCTTTATGGTAGCGATGAGCAGACTGAGGAAGACCAGCAGGTTGAATCCAAGTCTGGAACCTCAGAAGATGGGAGCTTGCACTGTGACATTCTTACCCGCATTCTTAGTGCAACAAGAATCCTGGGCCTTGATACTGAGGGAAAAGCCACAGTCTCAACCCCACCACAAGGTGTGTGAGTGGATATTTCCCGCACTCAGCCTTCTGCTTTCATTCCTTTGGCTGAGGATTATTCTCAGATGATAATGAAGGCCTGGAATAATCCTAAAACTGCACCCCAGTTCAATGCTGTTTGTAGACGATTGGCTATAAATCCCCCCCTGGTATGGGGGACATGCCCTCAGTTGAGTGTGAAATTGCAGCTCTAACCGCCTTGAGTCAAGACCGCTTTATGGATAATCCCCACTGTCCTGGCAGAGAAAGCCAAAAGACTGATTGTTTAATGTGCCAAGTATATAATGCAGCCGATCAGGGAAAGCCCTAGCGATTGTTTTATCCACATTGAGAAAGGTGGTTAATATGGAAATCCATATCACATATCATCCAAATCACCCTGCAGCTCTTGCCTGGTTACCCACTATAGCTAAGCAGGGTTGAGCCTGGACAGTACCTGGATGGGAGACCTCCTGAGGAAATCTAAGGTTGCTGCTGGAAGAGGTATTAGGGAGGCCATCAGGGGGTGTTATCCCTGTGGTCTGTGTGGGTCCTAATGCCCCAGTATAGTGACAGGGACACTACTGTAAAAAGGCACCATCTTTCAGATAAGGCATTAAACTGAGGTCCTAACTCGATGTGGTCATTAAAAATCCCAGGACACTCGCAAAGAGTAGGGAAGTAACCCTGGTGTCATGGCGAAATTTCCCGCATTGGCCCTTCACAGTCAAGGCCTCCTAATAATCCCCATAAATTAATTGGCTCTATAACTCTACTCTCTCCTCTCCACCAATAGCTGGTGTGGTTGGTGTTTTGGTGCACTATGTCTGCCATCGCATCATCTGGGTGGATGCTGCACACTGGTGGTGGTTGAGGTGCAAAATAAATGTAAGGTATTATTATTAATTAATTTGATGTTATGGGCCTAGTTGAAGTAGCCCACTTCACACATAAATAGCTTACCAGGGACATCGGTGCCTCTATGTTGTAGGGCCTCATGTATTCAGATACAAGACAAAGGCAGGCCTAACACAGTCGTAAAGCCTGACTGAGGCCCACAAAAACAAAGTCATAAATCTTGCTGATAAAAACCGCGCCAAAATCAAACAAAGGGAGTACACAGCCAACTGCAAATCCCAAGAAGCCTTGCTCACTTTACAACTGTGTGAAATTCCAAAGGATCGAACTCTCAACACCTATTGGATGAGGCACTCAACAGAATGCACCTCAACTATGATGTCATCAGGAGTAGAAATGAAACGGAAATCGATTCCTTCGGCTCTTCCAGTAACTTTGCCCGCCGTGTATAGACCTGGTGTTGCCAAGTTGCACAAGGAAGTAACGTGCAACTTGAAACTGCGGCAATACAATCTCCATCTCGCTGGACGAGTTGAGAACATTGTGTTCAACCGAACACTTTAACGGATCCGAAGGAAAGCGCCGAGCAATCCGCTGAGCAATCTTCATCCGTTTGCCTGCAGAAGTGATGAAAGAAGAATTCTCTTCCCTCTTCAATCAAGTTGACGTCGCTGATTACTCCACCAGCCCGCCGAGAATCAGCCGCCATACCACCCGCCGACAGAGCGAGGAAACGGCCTCCCGTTATCACCCGAGCCTCGAGGAACCGAGTCGGAGTCGAACGACGGATGAACACACGTTCTACATGCGTCCCCACGCGATCCAAGTAAGAGGTTAACATCTGGGCAGAGATAGAATATTTAGGTGTGTTGTTCTTGTGGATCAAGTTTATTGTTTTGTACAGTTTACGGACCGTAGAGTCCGCTCATTGCTGCTAATAATACTCAAGGTATTAATGCAACATACTGTTATCATAAATTAGAGTTTGCTGTGTTGTAATCCAACCACGTTGGACTGTTGTGTGTTTACGCCATCGCGGATGAGACCGGCATACTGTGTTAATCCATCAAAGGACCAGAGTTCGCGGGACGGGTTACGAGCCGTTCACCGCGTCTCTGAGTGGAACTAACAGTTGCCTTCTCTCCCACGATCGCGAAACCGGCCTCAACGCCGCCACTTCATTCTCTCTCTCTCGTACTAACTACACACACACACGCGCGCACGCGACCCCTCATAACCATTCGCTAGTAGATAACTTTGTGATAAATCTCGGCTCTCCACGAGAGTCACGTCCGCCATTTTGTGCGCGTCACTTCTCTCTCTCTCTCTCTCTCTCTCACACACACACACACACACACACACACACACACACACACACACACACACACACACACACACACACACACACCATCCTCTCAGGTGTTACTGTCACTGTTTAGTTTGAATGTCGGAAGTTTATTGACTGCATTGTATTGATTATTAATTGATATTATATTTTCAATAAACTTTGTTATAATTAAAAGACAATTGTTTTGGTTTGTTTTGCATGCACATGTGTCAAAGGCTGGCAGGGGATGCCAGTGCTCGAATTCAACCCTTCGCTGTTCCCTTTTTAATCTTGATGATCTACGGACATCAGTTTTCCTAAGAGAACCATCTAACATTGAGACTGTTATACTGTCTGGTTATTAGTCCCTGATTCCAGGGTGGTGCCCCGTCGACATTAATCCTAATTAATATGCTATTGATTTTGATAATTGACAATTATCTTCGCTGATTGTTTAATTTGAAGGATCAATTAGCTAGTGATAAGTCTAATCAATGTTTAATTAATTTTAATAATTAATTATTATCTTGGATAATAATTAATATTCTATTAGATTTGATGATTGTTGATTTAAAGGATTAAAAGCTAACATTGATTCTAATCAATGTTCTATTGATTTTATTAATTGATAGTTATCTATGATAATTATTAATTATTGCTAATAACCAAACCGGCTACTAAACCTGTGCGCACTACAATGTCCTCAACAATCTTGGCTCTGAGACAGATCTGGTTAGCCAAGACATCTCTGCCTGAATGCATCAGAGGAGAATTGACTAACATACAAGTAGTGCCAGGTCAGGTGTTTCAGCCTGATTCCCAAAACCATGCTCGATACTGTTGAACAGGCAAGACACAGGAGGGGATCAATACAGCTGAAATTTGGCTATACTAGGGCTACTAGGTATGGTTATAGAGGTGTTTAAACCCCCAGCCTCCTCACATCCCCCGTTCGGAACCATGGGGTATGACAGAAGACAAAAGAGGGGCTTCCAGCCACCTGGCAGAGGTATCAGACAGTATTACCAGGCTCCACAAACTGGCAAGTCTTGCAGTTCAGTTAAGGGTGCACTTCTAAAAAACCTACTCCCAGGGGTTCTGTACCCTGGGGCGGCCCCGCATAGTGGTCTCTGAAAAGTCACAGAAGCATGTTCCCTGCTATGCCTGGACAGCTGGGAAAAAACTACATCATACCCTTGGGTACTTGATATCATCAATAGAGGATACAGGATAAAGTTTCTGTGACATCCTCCCACCTTCTTAGGGGTCTGTATGACTGTGGTCATGTACCCAGTCCAGGCACAAGTTTTGGCCAACAAAATTCATGTTACATTTTAAATTTCTGCATTTGGCAAATTATCCAAAGCTTTACAGGGACAATCCCCCCAGAGCAACCTGGAGTTAAGTGCCTTGCTCAAGGGCACAATGGTGGTGGCCGTGGGGTTTGAACCAGCGACCTTCTGATTAGCAGCCCTGTGCTCTAGCCACTACACCACCACCACCTCTATGTTCTACTACAGAAACAAACAACTGTACAGGTATGAACCAACAAATGGCGCACTGGGATTTATTTTAGCTATTTCCTTGAGCCGAAGAAAGGCATCAGGCTTTGGCCCATCCTGGACCTAAGATGACTAAATTCTTAAAAGTATTGCCCTTCAAGATGTTCACCACAGCACATATTCAGCAATCCATAGAACCAGGCAAGTATTTCACTTCCATAGACCAGAAAGATGCATATTTCCATGCACCCATCTGCCAAGAGCACAGACAGTTGCTTTGCTTGGCCTTTCAGGGCCAAGTTTACCATTTGGTCCTTCCATTTGGCTTTTCCCTTTCTAAAAGGGTCTTCACCAGAGTAGTGTCGGCACCCCTTTGTCCTCTTCAGTTTGCAGGCCTGAAGATCCTGCCATATCTAGATGACTGGCTGATTTTCATGAAGTCATGAAGGACATGGAGACAGTGGTCCAGCATGTCCATTGTCTCGCTCTCAAGATAAATTGGAAAAGAGCCATTTAAACCCCCGACAGCAGGCAGTGTTCATTGGGCTCTCCCTGAATTTTCTGCCAATGACTGCATTCTTGAATCCTCAGAAAATTGTAAAATTTTCCACTCTCAGAGCCTGACCATTACAATGGTGGCTGAACAGCTTCCAACTTCACAGACTATTAAACCTGTCGTTCATGACCTCAAGACTAGATTATTGTATTGCGTTACTGGGAGGATGTTGTTTCATATTCATTTTAAAATTATTTAACTACATACAAAGATTTGAATGGTCTAGCTCCACAGTAAGGTCCACTTAAGTGACCTTCTGACATGCTATATTCCATCACGTTCAATACGATCACAAAATTCTGACATGTTAATAGTTCCTAGAATATAATAATCCACAAAAAGAGGTTGATCATTTTCCTATTTTGCTCCTAAGCTATGGAATATTCTTCCTAACACTGTTCGGGATGCAGACACACTCACTCAGTTTAAGTCTAGACCAATGACTCATCTGTTTAGCCAGGCATCCACCTAATTTATCCATTCATATCCTGAGGTTACCAGAGCTGGCCAGATCCAGCTCTGTTCCTGCTTGGTGTCAGACTCCACTGCTATGTGTACCTCACTGATCTCTGCCTGCATCCCCTTTGTCTATTGATGGACTACACTCTCAAAATGGAATACATAGACTATCATTTAATTGCCAACAAATTCCTTCATTAGCCATCTAACAAAGGACAATGCATCTTTGCGAATTTTCGACAAGACTGGGCAGTGACCACATGTGCAGAGCTCCCTGTTATATGCCTATTGATGTATCATTATTACTGATAGAGCAACAGATCTGTTGTAATTACTTCTGTATTTGGCCAATGCAATTGTGTAAAATTTTATTCAGTTTTACACAGATCATGTGAAAAATGACAGATTACCTCATTATTCCTCACATAATGCTATTTTATGCCATCAAAAGACATTTACTGGCGCATGACTTGTAAGGTGAGAAATGTATGTTTATGTTTTGCATACATTTACAAGCTTATTTGTGAAGTACTTGTGAAGCAAAAGACTATGGTATAAATCTAGAAGAATGCATGTGTGGACGCTTATGTCAAGAGTGTAGCTTCAGCAATTGTGTTTTTCATCTCATGTTTGCTTTTTTATGACATTATTGGCTAGGTTTAGGATTAAAGTTTAGGATAGCAAGATATGTTTTGTTGATTTAAAACTTAATAGAGCATTAGACTGAAAAACGTGTTATGGACCACAAAAAATAATTTAGCAAAAATGTCACCACGATCACGTAATCAATCATGAGATCAGGCTTAACCCATGCATCCTGGCTTGTTGAAAAGCAATGAGAATAACTTGAGCATCAGCTGATGGGAGATCAAACCATTTCTAAAATTCACATGCTAACATATTTGCAGATCACTTGATCACATGGGACTTGACTCTAATCTGAGTTTTGTTTTTGTATTTGTTATTGAAAAAACAGTGTGAACATGCATGATGTTTTAAACTTCTGAGATCAGAGCTGTGTGCATTTTCCTTTTCCATTTTTTATTTGTAATTAGTAGCACCTAATAAACAAGCAAAAAATAAATAATAAATTAATTAATTATAGAGCAAATAGTTTTCCAAAAAAAGTATTAATATTATTCAATTTTAAATAATTCCAAGATATAGAAATATATATATATATATATATATATATATATATATATATATATATATATATATATATATATAGTAAATACACATAATTGCAAAGAAAGTTAAAGGATGCTCCTTTGCTCCCTGTTTAGTGAAGTGAATGACTTAACCCCCAATGTGCTGTATGTTTGCACTGGTCTTAGAACAGTTTTGAATGCATCTTATTTTCATCCTAACGCAATATGAAGCCTCTGAAAGTAAACTTTTTTGATCTTTTGGAGGAACCCATTGATTCTCAATGTGAAAATACACAGAAAATATAGGAATGGATTTGCTAATATTAATGAATAGAACCATATTGTACAGTGATAACAAAATAAAAAAAGAATGACCCAAGGATGTGTGAATGTTGAAAGTTATTCAAAATAACTAACTAACAACTTTTTTTTTTTTTTTGAAATTTTGTTTATATTTTTCACAGAACATAACAAAAGGAACATTATCTGAGACAAGTGATAAAATAAGAGTAATACAGAGAAAAATAATAATAATAATAAATACAAATATTCTGTATATATATATATATATATATATATATATATATATATATATATATATACACTCACCTAAAGGATTATTAGGAACACCTGTTCAATTTCTCATTAATGCAATTATCTAATCAACCAATCACATGGCAGTTGCTTCAATGCATTTAGGGGTGTGGTCCTGGTCAAGACAATCTCCTGAACTCCAAACTGAATGTCAGAATGGGAAAGAAATGTGATTTAAGCAATTTTGAGCGTGGCATGGTTGTTGGTGCCAGACGGGCCGGTCTGAGTATTTCACAATCTGCTCAGTTACTGGGATTTTCTCGCACAACCATTTCTATGGTTTACAAAGAATGGTGTGAAAAGGGAAAAACATCCAGTATGCAGCAGTCCTGTGGGCGAAAATGCCTTGTTGATGCTAGAGGTCAGAGGAGAATGGGCCGACTGATTCAAGCTGATAGAAGAGCAACTTTGACTGAAATAACCACTCATTACAACCGAGGTATGCAGCAAAGCATTTGTGAAGCCACAACACGCACAACCTTGAGGCAGATGGGCTACAACAGCAGAAGACCCCACCGGGTACCACTCATCTCCACTACAAATAGGAAAAAGAGGCTACAATTTGCAAGAGCTCACCAAAATTGGACAGTTGAAGACTGGAAAAATGTTGCCTGGTCTGATGAGTCTCGATTTCTGTTGAGGCATTCAGATGGTAGAGTCAGAATTTGGTGTAAACAGAATGAGAACATGGATCCATCATGCCTTGTTACCACTGTGCAGGCTGGTGGTGGTGTAATGGTGTGGGGGATGTTTTCTTGGCACACTTTAGGCCCCTTAGTGCCAATTGGGCATCGTTTAAATGCCACGGCCTACCTGAGCATTGTTTCTGACCATGTCCATCCCTTTATGGCCACCATGTACCCATCCTCTGATGGCTACTTCCAGCAGGACAATGCACCGTCACAAAGCTCGAATCATTTCAAATTGGTTTCTTGAATATTACAATGAGTTCACTGTACTAAAATGGCCCCCACAGTCACCAGATCTCAACCCAATAGAGCATCTTTGGGATGTGGTGGAACGGGAGCTTCGTGCCCTGGATGTGCATCCCACAGATCTCCATCAACTGCAAGATGCTATCCTATCAATATGGGCCAACATTTCTAAAGAATGCTTTCAGCACCTTGTTGAATCAATGCCATGTAGAATTAAGGCAGTTCTGAAGACGAAAGGGGGTCAAACACAGTATTAGTATGGTGTTCCTAATAATCCTTTAGGTGAGTGTATATATATATTGCTGCACCAAATATGAATGTTCTCCACAAACATGAGACAATAATATACAGCCATATAATTATATAAAATATATAATGTGTATATATATAAAATAAATAAATAAAACTATAGATTTAAGTATTCTTTAAGCATGTGCCACCTCTAATTAAAAAGGTCAAGTTTCAGTTGTAATGATGCAGTCATTTTTTCCATCATATAAATCTGTTTTAGTCTCTGTTTCCATTCAGTTCTAACTAACAACTTTTAAGGGAAAATTATCCCATTTTACACATATCTGAACTTCCTATTCATCAGCACGCTGGCGTGCAAAAAATGTGTACATTTTTAAAGTGACATATCAAATGAAAGAGAGATGCTACACTTTACAACCAAATAGTTTTCAATGGAAATTCTTAAAGAAGTTTCATACCAGATGCAATTTTGTTGGTGCTGTGCCCTACATGGAAACCAATGCAATGCTGTTGTGTCACGTGACTTAGTGTGGCAGAAGTCTAACCCCTAAATGACAGTCTAGAGTTTTGTGAACAGTATTCGGTCAGTTTAAATTAATTCAAATTCTCATTTGCATATAGCAAAGCCAAAATGCAAAGTCCACTCATGTGGACACAGGCTAGCATTAGGCTAATATGTTGCAAATTATGTTCTAACTGATCATCCTGAAGGTAATTCTGGCTGAATTTTTTTCTACAGCATGTTTGAATCTAAGGAAATATATCCCAGACAACAGATAGCTTGTTTTGGTAGACTGGCTCTTGTTTAACACTTAAAGACAGGAAAGATCAACAGGTTCTGATTTTGTGGAAATGTGATAATGAGAGAAGGTTTTTGTAGGGGAGATCAAATAATCTCTAACACTGTGCTTTACTGGCAGCACAGAAATACACTATAGAGCTCGCAGATGCATTCAGCTTCACATGAAGAGTGGAGTTCTTTTCACCATCTCCTTTAATTTCATACTGTTGGTGGTACTCACTTTCAAGGGATGGATTTTTGTATAGCACATGTCCTATGAGATTTAGGGCAGTATCACCCTTCAGCTGCTCATACCACAATATCACATAATAGTTTGGAATTGTGTGAGAGCAAATGAGTGTAACAGACTCTTCAAATTGAACCGTCAAGTCTTTTGGAGTCTGATGAACTTTGTCACGTAGTGATTCCCCTGCTTGATAGATGAGAATAGTGCATTAGTTAGTTTAGGAACATTAAAGAGCCAAATAAAATGCATAAATGAGTGATTCTATACCTGAGACCCAGAATGGCAGTGATGTTAAATAAATCAAGCACACTACAAATGGCATGGTGATGCTTCAGTGTTGAAGGAATAACATCAATGAACAGCAAGGGGGTGTTTCACAATTCACCTAAAACAAATAAACTCTCAGTGCTCTCTGATGCATAAACCTGTCTCACACTCTTTAAAAAATGTAACCTAATTTAAATAAGGTTGGAAGGAGACCTCTACTGGTTGAGTAATTGCACCAACTGAGTAACAATGTTCACAACATTACTTTAAAGATTGCAAATGGCACATGGAATAAATATTATTAATTAGACAATTTTCACTCATAGGTGTAAATTAATCAATCAAAGTGGCCTCTTTTTTTCTTTTGTTCTCAATTAAACTATATACATTATCTTGATAAGTACTAACAGGAATGTTGTAAGAATTGTGAATTTATTTACTGTTTTAAGAATTTAACTTTTTCTTATATGCAGACACACTATAATATATATAGTAGGGCTGTGAATCAAATAAGTTTTCTGTGATTACTCACAATTAAATGATGGTACACGATACATTACAACAAACATTAAAAAGTCTACAAAAAGCAAAAAGTCCCACAGACACCCTACACCAACACCTACCCCTAACTTACAAAAATGTACAATGGTTTTACTATCACCATGGTATTTTTCTAGTAAAATCATCGTAACCACAAAATGAAACATGGTTACTATTAACTACTATTAACAACATGTTACTGTAGTAACACCATAGTTAGTATATCAGAACTATCTGGTTACTACTATATTACTACAGTAAAACCATGGATAATTTTATCCAGATCAAATCCTTCTCTCAACTCCCCGGCCTTCACTGTGACCAAATCACCATCTTTAATTTATTACTATAAGTAGTATTTTAGGAAATATTAAGAGTAGAGACATGAGAAAAAGTATGTTGACAGGTTGGATTCGAATCCAGATCTCACGCATGACAACACATACACACACTGTCGTTACACCCAGAGCTACTACAGCTGCACATGGGGGTTCAGTTTGTTGTAAAATCCTGTATTTCCACCAGACTACTGGAGCACAAATAGTCACTTAGTTATTCAAACTCTTAATCCACAAAATGTCTAATTCATAAACCAGTTTAATGTCTGTGCCCCATTGCAAAAAATTAAAATATGCCCTCCTTCATTTGATCAGCAGTTGACCCCAAATAAATCTGTTGTGGCTGTCTTGTGTTTGGTCTGAGCAGTGGTGGGCAGAGTTAGTATAAATAGACTCTGCCAACAAGATTGGCTATTTGCAGGGGTGTAAAGTAACGAATTACAAATACTCACGTTGCTGTAATTAACGATTTTTTCCCCCAAATTTTTACTTTTTAAGTAGTTTAAAAATGTTATACTTTCACTTGAGTACATTTTAAGTGCATTAACTGTACTTTTACTGTGCTATTTACCCACTGTCTGTGTTCGCTACTTCCCTGTCCTGATTTTATTTTTATCTATCAACATGATTGGCTAGGGAGAGTCTCATGACTCCCATCAAATCAAATCACGTGAAGATCTGGCACCAACTGTGGAAATTGCCTCAAGCACAGTTCAACACCTGAACATCACAGCAGCACCTGCAAGGGCTTTTGCAGTTAAAAAGGCCAAATGCATGATCGTGTCATGTGAGTTTAACTTGCTCAAGATAGATATCAGCAATAATCCTGCCTCTAATTTGAAGATACATATTGAGGTACAATTTAATATTTCTGTTTACAAGATTTTGTGTCTATAACGTAGCCTTAGAAATATATCTATCACTGAGATTATTGGGCTGCTGTGAGAGAATAATGCAATGTTATCAATAGGGCCGGGCAATAAAATGATCTATATATTAATCTGAAAAAGAGAGATGTCCTCGATCACATTTTTTAGTAGTTTTCAATATTTAGCCTATGTTCTACATCTAGAACAGGGGTGTTCATTACATCAATCGCGATAGCAAGAACACCACTGGTTGGTTGATCAAGATGAAATATAAAAGATTTACTTTTTATTTCCAGACATCTGTAGCTGCGCGCTGTTTGATTGACAGGCAGCTAATATTTGAGCACTAATGCGGGTTCACACCTAAATGATCAAATACACTTTTGAAATCCACCAATGCCCCCCCCCCCACTCATGTAATCTTGACATGGAGGTGATGAAGATGGCCCCGGTTCCGCCTCTCCTGCCAGAGCAATGCACATTGCTGTGATGCAGTCAAGTAAGGCTCTTTATGAACTGCCTTCAACACTCTGCATGCACTCTTCTCTGTGCTTTTCTCAGTTCAATCAGTTTGTAACCCAAACTTTGTCAACATAAACTTCTTTTCAGTCTTCAGCTTCACAATAAAATAAAACACTCAATAAGACACGCCAGTTACTGGTAACTCATGTCGCGCGCTCTCTCTCTCTCTCTCTCTCTCTGGCAGTGGTGTGGCTGTTTATATGCCGTTCTCTCCATGCTCATTGGAATTAGAGACATATGTTAGACATAATTTAGCTCAGGTGTAAGCGCCCTTACTGCTTTCTCTCTCAGGACCACAACCCCGCTGCCACACAGTACATCAAAGAACTTGCAAGAAATTGGTTGGTCATTATTTATTTTAGTTATTCAAATTTGACGTGTTAAAATGTTAATTTATTTGTTTTTGTTTTCTGCAGATAGAGTGCGGTTGCACCAGGCCCCATGGTTCGGATGGCCCTGCGATGATAGCCCCCCACACCCAGGCGATCGCTACCAAGTGGGACTTCCAAAGATGGCGAGGACTCCGTGACATCACATCCCTCCTCCATTCCAGGTTTCAGCACCACAGTAACAGGTAAAGGATGGGCAAGGTGGAGGTGGGAAACGGCTGAAAAATCAACATAAACTTTGAATGCATAAATTACCTTAAACAATGAACAGAAACAGAAATGCATGCAACGGGCCGCGTCCTTCTCTCTCTCTTTCTGTCTCTGGCTGCCCCTTCATTCACTCTCCTGCTGATCAACTTATTCAGCTCCATCACGGCCCGGCCACACCCTCCTCCTTGACACAGTTTCTACACCTTGTTGTTTATAATGAGATCATTCATGAGAGTGCAGCAGCAGAACAGTCTGTGAGTGTGCGCTGGGCAGATTTCTTCTGTGCCAGTGACTAACCGTGCTTTTCCACTGGTGTGTTTTGAGTGAAGGTGAGCAAGCATTTTCAATGAATTCTTATGGAAGTCAAGCACCATGCTCGCGAGGTGCATATTAGGATTGACAGTGGTGCAGAGAAAGAGCTGAGGGTGGTTGAGAGCATCAAAAATTTTAGATTTCTCTGCTTTATTCAAATGAGTAATGAAAAACAGCAGGCGGCAGCCAATCACTGTAAGCTGAAGCAGTGACATCTGTGATAAGCACTTAAAATATGCCTTTAATGCTGGGGTTTCAGCTAGATTCAGTGCTTTAATCACATCATCATGTATATTTCTGACTTCAGACAGACTTCAAATGATGACTGCACGCGTTTATTGTGGCAATACTTTGGCTGGGTAAGCAAAATTATAATAAATCAATAATGTTTGTGCAATGTGGGTATTTGAAAACGTCTCGTTTACTGTTGTAACCTCCGTTCCCCGAGGGAGGGAACGAGACGCAGTGTCGAAGGAAGTGACACAAGGGGTCTTCTCGGACGCCGAATCGTACCTCTGAACCTGAGAAAAGGCCATGGGAGCAAGCCCAGCAGCCGCGGCCTTCTCTCTCACTATGTCTCTCACATAGGATGTAAAGCGGCTGGGGCCCAACTTATGTCGGGGAAGGCGGTCATTCCCCGAGTGGAGCAGAAGAGGCTGCGTTTGGCGCAGCGGGCTGCTCCCTGCACCCAGACTGAAGAAGAGGCCTAAGAAGGCGTCTTCAAACTCGTCGGCGCCGCGTGCCAGGCGCCTAGGCGGGACCAGAGGCGAAGTAGCGTCCGGCCCACAGATTTCTTATCCTTTCAGGAGGGGAAGACCTTGCAGAGGCCACACCCTACCCAGTCTAGAGGGAGGAAATGTATGGCAAATACACCACGAGGGTTGTGAAGCCGGACGTGGGATACGGCACGGTGATAGGTCCAGCCTGATAAGGGGGGAACTCTACAGACACAGGGCCGAGGCAGCGAGCTGCCAGAGGGAAATGCGGGTCCGCCGAAAGGGAGACCGTATCACGGAAAATACATCACGGGGAGTTAGCCTAATGAAGGGGAACTATGCCCGTGGAGCCCGACCCCAGTACAGAGCCAAGAGACTCGTACTAGGTCTAGCTGCGAGTTGCTCTGCTGAACTCGCGGGCCAGAAGGCTAGGGAGGAAAAGGCATCCAGGCAGCGACGCTCAGTGGCTGACCTGGGACAGAAGGCGCACTGGATCACATTGGTGAAGGACGCAGATACAAGTGAAACACCCGGTCGGTTGTGCTGCGTTACCGAGTTCTACTGGCTCGGACCTGACAAAACACGGGACCTCAGATGAGACCTCAGATTGTAAAACCTGGCGAAGGTATTGGGTGTTGCCCAGCCCGCTGCTCTACAGATGTCTGCTAGGGAGGTGCCGTGGCCTAGTGCCCACGAGGACACCACACTTCTCGTGGAGTGTGCTCGGAGCTGCAGGGATAGCGATAGCATCAACAGCCCAGTGGGCTAGCCTCTGTTTGGAGACGGCGTTCCCTTTCTGCCGTCCGCCAAAGCAGACAAAGAGCTGGTCGGGGTCTCAGGATAACATGAGAATATGCCGGACCGAACTCCAGGCAAGAGTCGCAGACAGAGAACGCTTGCAGGTCTCCTACCCTCTTGATTGAGGCTAACGCGATCAGGAGGGCCATCTTGAAGGAGAGGGCCTTGAGCTCGACTGAATCAAGTGGCTCAAATGGGGGTCTTTGAAGGCCCGCGAGGACCACTGAGAGATCCCAAGAGGGAAACAGGTTAGGCTGGGGAGGATGTAGTCTCCAGGCACCTTTCAGGAACCTGATAATCAAGTCGTGCTTACCAAGGGACTTGCCATCTACTGCGTCGTGGTGGGCAGTGATAGCGGCCACATACACCTTCAAGGTGGAGGGGGACAGCCTCCCTTCCAGCCTCTCCTGCAGGATTAGAAGCACTGACCGAGCTGCGCATCTCTGTGGGTCTTCGGACCGGGAAGAACACCAATTCGCGAACAAACGCCATTTTAAGGCGTAAAGCTGCCTGGTTGAGGGAGCTCTGGCTTGATTGATCGTATCTACGACAGCAAGTGGTAGATGAGTTAGATATTCCACGTCCCGTCCAGGGGCCAGACGTGGAGGTTCCAGAGGTCTGGGCGCGGGTGCCAGAGGGTGCCCCGTCCCTGAGAAAGAAGGTCCTTTCTCAGGGGGATTTTCCAGGGAGGGGCTGTCACGAGGAGCATGAGTTCCGAAAACCAGGTGCAGGTGGGCCAGTAAGGGGCCACCACGGTGACCTGTTCCTCGTCCTCCCTGATCTTGCACAGCACCGATGCAAGAAGGCTCACTGGGGGAAATGCGTACTTGCGCAGTCCCTGGGGCCAGCTGTGTGCCAGCGCGTCTGTCCCGAGGGAGCATCCGTCAGGGAATACCAGAGCGGGCAATGGGAATTGTCTTGGGAGGCAAAAGAGATCTACCTGTGCCTTGCCGAATCTGTCCCAAATGAGCTGGACCACCTGGGGGTGGAGCCTCCACTCTCCGCTGAGCAAAGCCTGCCATGACAGCGTGTCCGCTGTCATGTTGCGTTCGCCAGGGATGAGTGGCTAGCAGCGACCGGAGTCGCGGCTGACTCCAGAGGAGGAGATGGCGGGCGAGTTGAGGCATATGACGAGAGCGCACGCCGCCTTGGCAATTTATGTACGCTACCGTCGCGGTGCTGCCTGAACGGATCAGAACGTGCTTGCCTCGGATTAGTGGAATAAACCTCCGTAGGGCAAGGATAACGGCCATCAACTCTAAGTAACTGACGTGTCAACGCTGCCGGGGGCCTTTCCAGGTTCCAGCGGCAGCGCGCCTGTTGCACACGGCGCCCCAACCCAATCGAGAGGCATCTATGGTGACCACGACGTGTCTGGACACTTGCTGCAAGGGAACTCCAGACCGTAGGAAGCAGAGGTCTGTCCAAGGGCTAAAAGTTTGACGGCAGGCGTGGGTGATTGTCTCACGATGCGTGCCGTGGCGCCATGCCCATCTCGGGACTCGGGTCTGTAGCCAGTGCTGTAGTGGTCTCGTATGCATCAACCCGAGCGGCGCAGCTGATGATGCCATATGCCCCAGGAACCTCTGGAATTGTTGTGCCGGGCTTGAAGAAAGCGAGGCAGCTGAGCACTGACCGAGCGCACTCCTTGGTGAGACGCGTTGTCATTGAGACCGAGTCTAACTCCATACTGAGAAAATAGATGCTCTGAACCGGGGCGAGCCTCCTCTTTTCCCAGTTGACCTGAAGCCCTAAACGGCTGAGGTGCCGGAGCACCTGGTCCCTGTGAGCGCATAGCAATTATCGAGAGTGAGCTATTTTGGATAAGCCAGTCGTCGAGGTAATTGAGTATGCCCGCTTCCCTTAGGGGGGCAAGAGCAGGGGACAGGCCGAAGGGGAGGACTTTGTACTGATACGCCTGGCCGTCGAAAGCGAACCGTAAGAAGGGTTGGTGTTGCGGCAAAATGGAGACGTGGAAGTACGCGTCCTTCAGGTCTACCGCCGCGAACCAATCTAGCTGCCGAACGCAGGTGAGAATCTGCTTCTGTATGAGCATTTACAACGGGAGTCTGTGCAAAGCCCAGTTGAGAACTCGCAAGTCCAAGATTGGTCGCAACCTGCCACTTTTTCTGGGTACGATGAAGTAAGGCTGTAGAGACCCTTCTTCATCTCAGCTGGAGGGACGGGCTCTATCGCGTCCTTGAGGAGCAGTGTAAAAATCTCTGCTCGTAAGGCACTGGCTTGTTGGCCGCGCCCTAGAGTGGAGCGAATAGCACTGAAACGAGGCGGGAGCTGGGTGAACTGAATCGCGGAGCCGAGTCGGATGGTCCTGGCCAACCAGCGCGACGGGTTGGGAAGCGATAACCACGCGTCAAAGCTCCGTGCGAGGGGAACTAAGGGGACAATCACATTTGACGTACTGGGCGGGGCGGAGCAGGTAAAGTGCCATCGGGAGGCGATGACGCGTCACGAGGCTCTGGTGCTGAGAAAAAACTCAAGCACTTACCTTGTCCGCAGACTCGGCAGGGGGCATGTTAGCGACTGAGTAGGAGGAGGTCCAGGGTAGGCGTCCTCTAGACTGGCCGGGGAACAGTTGTGGGGACTGGAGGCAGGTGGCCCACGTCCAGGATGCCGGGACTGTTGAGATCTGGCAGCAGAGTGCCGTGAGAACGGCATTTGCGGGCCAGGTGACCCAGAGACAAAAGGAAATAGCTCTGTTACTGAGAATATGAGAGTGTGAAAACTAATTCAACAAAAAAATTCTCCTCCCGGCCCTCCACCGGGGACGGAGCGGTCATACCACCGTGTTCAGCCAGAGGTGGCGCTCCTGGACCATGAGTGTGGCCATTGTCCACCCGAGTGCCTGCACCGTGACCTTCGTAGCTCCGAGAGCAAGGTTGGAGCAGAGCGCAGTTCCAGCAGCACATCGGGGTTGGAACTACCCAGGTGCAGATCTTGAGTGCCTTGGCTTAGTAAATTGCAGGAGAGCCATGGCATGCAGAGCGGAGGCAGCCTGTCCAGTGGTGCTGTAGACTTTTGAGGTCAGTGATGACGTCATTCTACGGCTCTGGAGAGGAGTACCGTTCAGTCCCGCCAGGTGGCGGAGTTCTGCCATCCAGGGTAGTGAGAGCGGACAAGCGGAGGGCGGTTCCGACCTCGTTGGCTTGTCATGCACTTCTGGGAACGACGGAACCAAGGGGGGGCGTGGCTATAAGCGGCGCCGTGACCCGAGGAACCGATCGAGTAGCCGAGGGGGGGGGGACGGAGATCTCCAGTCCAGCCTCGCGCTCACGGCGGCCCGGGAAAGCATAGCGGACATCTGCAAATCAGCCTCAGACTGGGCGAGCAGACCCGGAGGTGGCAGCCCAGGTGAGCCATCAGCATCAGACGCCGCTGTGACGCTCTCCGATGCAGCGGCGATGTCGTCATCCAATTCCGGGAGCTCAAGGGAAAATGCCGGCTGGCCAGGAAGCGAGCCGCAATCTTCCCGGGCTCGGACAGAAGCAAACAAGGGTCTTGGTCTTGGGGGGTCTAGTCTTGGGGATAGGTATTGGTCTGGGTCTGGGTCTGGGTCTTAGTGGGTGGAGTCTTGGTCTGGGTCTTGGAGGGTCTTGTCTTGACTACACCTCTGCAACAGAGTGCACATTTTTAAAGTAGTTTAGTTTGACACAGCATCCTAAAGACGCAGCACTAATCACTAAAAATGCAAAGCATCTGTTTGAAGCATGAGCACATGGACCAACAATTAAAAATAGCACTTGTTAACAAGCACTGTTTAAATGCTTCACTTGTCTGCTGCCACAATATATGTACAGTATAATGTTAATTATATAAATTATAATAATTATATTTTATACTCATAATTATTATAATTATTTTATACTAAATTATCTTTTTGAAGGGGCCTTTCTCAGTTAAAATTGTTATATTTATTAACTGGCACATCATGTCATTAATTCTATTAAAAATTGTAATTGACTGACAGCAGTCATGAGACTAACTTTTTCACTGTGCTTTCTAGTCTGTACATTGTAAATATTTGCTCAACACATTGTTCACATTTATTTTTAAATTATCATAATATATTAGGCTGACTGTGAAACAGTTGTTGAACACACTTAAATATCAATGTGTGTTAAGATATATTTTTTATCTTAATAATAACTCTTAGAATTTGTATCATTGTATTAGGATGTATTTTGATCAAAATAATTTTAATTTCAAAATAATGTAAACAATGTGTTGTGCATTTAATTACCTTGTACTCTACATACAAGGAAGAATAGGGCAAACGTTAGGCTCATGACTGCAAAAGTATAATAGTTTAGTGGTTTGTAGCAGGTGAATGGTATAACCTGTTTTAGTGCACACTACAGATATTAAAACATGATAAAGGTGTGTTTTTGCACTGAATTGTGGGGATCTGACATGCTGTGTCTCTTTGCTGCACAGAAATAGACTGCACTGTCAATGGATTTCAGATTTTTGATCGTAAGTGTGGCACTGCTTCTCCCATCTCCTTCCAAGCCGATTTTTTGGTTAAATACATCTTCAGGATATACAAAATTAAGATTGAGGTAGCCAAGTAAAATTAATCTCCTGTCATCTGATTGTTTATACCATAGGATGACTTCAAAGCCTTGGATCGAATGGGAACAGCTGAGAACAACAGAGTCAGTGCTTGTGACCAGGTCTGGAGGAGACTGGTCAACTTTCTGACTTTGTACAATACCTAATCAGAAAATAAAGAAATGATGAATAACATGGAGTAATTATCAGTACAATAAATAACTTTTTATTTTTTTTGAGAATCGTACCTGGCAAAATGACAAAGATCACGGCAAATAGTATTGTCATGGTGACATTCAGCACACAGTCAGCACATAGTGGGAAGCAAAGGAGATATTGTGCAAACAACAATGAGCCAAAATTAAAGTTGTCATTGCACATAAAGGAAGTGATGTCTTCAGTTACCCCACCCCTTAGGAAATAGAAGTCACTAATAATATATCTTAACTTACATTGTTTCTGAAATTGAATGGAAAGCAATTAAATACCTTCTTTAAGAGAACGCCTTTTAAGTCTTGTTTATTATTCACCAGGTCAAAACTAGAAGTTCAGTTAAAAGTAACTTTACTCATTAGGGCCTCTAAAACATTTACAACTTAACAATGCTTTGAAACAATGTGTATTGTTAGTTCAGATTAAGAGTTGAAAAATGAAAATGCTCTCATCTCATCCTCATGCCATCTCTGATGTGTATGATTTTTTTTTTTCTTGTGCATAACACAAACTAAGGTTAAAAAATAATACAAATAAATAATAATAATAATAATAATAATTGGAAGAGACAGTGTTTGTGTTTGGCTGAAAGAAGAAAGTCATATACACCTAGGATGGCTGTAAGGTGAGTAAATTATGGGATAATTTTCATTTTTGTGTGAACTAACCCTTTAAGAACACATAATTCAATTTACAGTATATTTTATTGCATCAATTTAAGGAATTTAAATCACCAATGTCACAAATCACAATTTTTTCACAAGAGATAAATACAGTATCGACTGTAAAAGTACACCCAGAACTTTTTCATAACCTAATCTATAATATCATGTAATAAAGCAAATTGACAATTTTTTTTAAATTATAAACAGCGATAAAAATGCTTACGAAGCTCATCCTGAAAAATTCCTCTGGGTCATCCCCCAGGAGGATTGGAAGACCCTGAAGTATTGCAGTGCAAACATGTGTTGCATCACGTGAGGGTAACAATCACGTGAGGGTTACAATCATTGCCAAATCATGATTTAAAGATGACAATAATCACAAAGGAATACCTTGAGTCAACATGATGCATAATTTCATCAAGTGTTCTTACCTGATTTCCTCCTTTTCTCCTAAAATTCTTAGTCAAACGTGCAGAATGCATGTCCAACGCTGCATAGAACTCAGATCTCAGATTTTCCCCAGATATGCAATTGAATTCTGCAAAGACCTAAGCAAAAATATGGAGTGGTTATTCACATTCAAATACACAATTCATAGAAAAAAAGTAACAAAGGGTACATTTTTGATAAATGTACTTTTAATACGTAGAATGACATGGACACTCGGAATGGAGACATGGTACTGAAACAATTTGAGAATAAGTTCCATGGCTTATGCGATAGTGCTTAAGAAGTTGTGCCCACTTTTCAAATGTATAAGTGCAGAACTTACATTTCCACTGCATAGCAGGTCATCATCTGGTACTCTACAAATAATAATAATAATAATAATAGTTAATCCATCACTCAAAAGTAAAAGAAACAAAATCAGATGCATATGTTTCTTGAAATTGTGGACCATTGGACAATGACTAAAATGGAAACAGGTATTAAAAACAAAGCCTGTTGAAGTTTCTGTGCTGATTTATATTTAAATAAGGTATACATAATACTAATAATGATAATAATACTCTAATACTCTACTCTAAGAGATGGCGTCGATGGGGTCTGCTAAAGACTCGCTGATTAATTCAATTGAAAAGTACCTCAGAATAACCCCCCCCCCCCCCCCCCCCAATAATAAGCAATCATATTATTTTCACCGCAACCGGCTTGACTGCAGTTCACCACACATCATTGCGTTTTTAAATATGAAACGTTGTGTATCAAATTAAAAGGAGTTACTTTAAAAGAACCAGGCTCAAGATGTCGTGGTCTGTTACATCCATTTGTACTTTGGATTGCGCTCTCTCAAGGGTGAATGCATCCATGTCAGTCTGCGCTGCCTCGTTCTAATGACCAGTCTTCAGTTCAAACTACTTAAGTACTCCCATACTCGTGCCCATCAAAAACATATACATTTCTAAATTATTTAATATGCAACCAGTCAGCTAATTTTACAGATATGAAGTGGGCAAAGACTAGTTTTAACAGAAATGCCTTCAAATAACGCGAAGTGAATAACGTGTTTGTGCAAGTTCTTAACATGAGCTACTACGTCACACAAAACAGCTGTTACAATCCTCACCGTCTTTGGTTTGTTTACCTTTTTATTTAAGTTTTTGGCACTTTTTATGTTCCACATTGTTCCTTGTTTTGGCACCTTTTATGTTCCGTATTGCCTTTTGTTTATGCACTCTTATTTTGAAGTCTTGTCATGTCCTGTTTTCCCTCCTTGTCCACACTTCTGGTTTTCATTGGTTTATTGTTTGATTATCTTGCTATCAGTTCTAATTTATCATTGGTTTTAGTTTATTGTCTTGTTATCTTGTTTTGAGTTTTGGTTTTCTATTGGTCCTTGTTTCCCCTTGTTTTGTATTTAAGCCCTGATGTTCACCTTGTCTTTGTTGGTCGTTGTTCTATGTTTGATGAAGTTGTTTTGTTCATGCTGTCCCAGAATCCTGCCTTGGCCCGTGTTCCTGCTTACGCCCTCCTTGCAAGACCCCCGTGTTATTTTCTTGTATTCATTTCTTTATTTTCCCCTCGTGGACGTTTTATTTGTTCCTGCTTTTGTTTTGCCTTCACCTTTGAAAATTCCAATAAAAGCTGCGTTTGGATCCTTACTCCCTCGTCTGCCCTCTTCATAACAGAACGACCAACCAAACATGGACCCAGCAGCCATGACACCCATGCAGGCTAATCTCCGGCTTCTCAGCCTTATACAGAGGGATCGTCCAATAGAGCCCCACGTCAGTGAGTTTCTGGAACTGGCCTATTTTTCTGACTTCCCAGAAACCTTTTTGGTCGAAATTTTCAGGGCCAATCTAAACCCCTCGCTTTGGAAGCAGTTGCCACCAGCGACCCCCTGCTGGACGCTCCACGACTACGTGGAGGAGACCCTTTGGACCTGCGGTTCTCCTTTCACTGTGGGTATTGCTGAGGAGGATGCTATCTCTCCCCCCACAGTGGTCACCTCACAGCCTTCCATGACTCGTTCCTCCACGCCTGCCACGGCCAATACACCCCCAGTCTCGTCTGTCCCAGGGCCAGTGTTGACAACCCGGTCCGCCAGAAGAAGGAGGAGAAGAGGAAAGGCTTCCGCTTCCCGGTCTCCGCCTGCCACGGCCAACGAGCCAACGCCCACGCCTGCCACGGCCAACGAGCCAACGCCCACGCCTGCCACGGCCAACGAGCCAACGCCCACGCCTGCCACGGCCAACGAGCCAACGCCCACACCTGCCACGGCCAACGAGCTGGAAGCCTCGTCCGTCCCAGAGCCGGCGTTGCCAGCCTCGTCCGTCCCAGAGCCGGCGTTGCCAGCCTCGTCCGTCCCAGAGCCGGCGTTGCCAGCCTCGTCCATCCCAGAGCCGGCGTTGCCAGCCTCGTCCGTCCCAGAGCCGACGTTGCCAGCCTCGTCTGCCAGGAAGAGGAGGAGAAGAGGAGGGGCTTCCGCTCACCAATCTCCGCCCTTCACGGCCCCGTCCTCTGAGCCAGCGCCTGTAGCCTCGACCGTCCAAGAGCCAGAGCCAGCGCCTGTAGCCTCGACCGTCCAAGAGCCAGAGCCAGCGCCTGTAGCCTCGACCGTCCAAGAGCCAGAGCCAGCGCCTGTAGCCTCGACCGTCCAAGAGCAAGAGCCAGCGCCTGTAGCCTCGACCGTCCAAGAGCCAGAGCCAGTGCCAGCGCCTGTAGCCTCGACTGTCCAAGAGCCAGAGCCAGTGCCAGCGCCTGTAGCCTCGACCGTCCAAGAGCCAGAGCCAGTGCCAGCGCCTGTAGCCTCGACCGTCCAAGAGCAAGAGCCAGAGCCAGCGCCTGTAGCCTCGACCGTCCAAGAGCCAGTGCCAGCGCCTGTAGCCTCGACCGTCCAAGAGCCAGTGCCAGCGCCTGTAGCCTCGACCGTCCAAGAGCCAGTGCCAGCGCCTGTAGCCTCGACCATCCAAGAGCCAGAGCCAGCGCCTGTAGCCTCGACCGTCCAAGAGCCAGAGCCAGCGCCTGTAGCCTCGACCGTCCAAGAGCCAGAGCCAGCGCCTGTAGCCTCGACCGTCCAAGAGCCAGAGCCAGCGCCTGTAGCCTCGACCGTCCAAGAGCCAGAGCCAGCGCCTGTAGCCTCGACCGTCCAAGAGCCAGAGCCAGCGCCTGTAGCCTCGACCGTCCAAGAGCCAGAGCCAGCGCCTGTAGCCTCGACCGTCCAAGAGCCAGAGCCAGCGCCTGTAGCCTCGACCGTCCAAGAGCCAGAGCCAGCGCCTGTAGCCTCGACCGTCCAAGAGCCAGAGCCAGCGCCTGTAGCCTCGACCGTCCAAGAGCCAGAGCCAGCGCCTGTAGCCTCGACCGTCCAAGAGCCAGAGCCAGCGCCTGTAGCCTCGACCGTCCAAGAACCAGCCCCCCTTGAGCTTCCCAGAGCTCCGCCTCCCGAGCTTCCCAGAGCTCCGCCTCCAGAGCTTTCCACAGCTCCGCCTCCAGAGCTTTCCACAGCTCCGCCTCCAGAGCTTTCCACAGCTCCGCCTCCAGAGCTTTCCACAGCTCCGCCTCCAGAGCTTTCCACAGCTCCGCCTCCAGAGCTTTCCACAGCTCCGCCTCCAGAGCCACCCAGCGCTCCGCCTCCAGAGCTTTCCACAGCTCCGCCTCCAGAGCTTCCCAGCGCTCCGCCTCTCGAGTCACCCAGCACACTGCTTCTCGAGCCTTCGAGACCAAGGTCAAGGCCACCCACGCCTCAGCCACCCGAGCCATCCACACCCCTGTCTCCCGAGCCCTCCGCGCCTCTGCTGCCAGAGTCCCCCAGGTCTCCACCTCAGAGGACTGCCTCGGCTCTGCCTGCAGCTGCTCCGCCTTCCACGGCTCTGTCTGCTCCGCCTTCCACGGCTCTGTCTGCTCCGCCTTCCACGGCTCTGCCTTCGCCTACTAGAACCCCAGGACCTTCCAAGCCTCCTTGGTCGCCGCCCACCATGGCACCGTCCCTGGGGGCCTCCTCGACTCCTCCCAGGCCTTCTGATCCTGTCGTGTGGCCTCCTCCCAGGCCTTCTGATCCTGTCGTGTGGCCTCCTCCCAGGCCTTCTGACCCTGTCTTGTGGCCTCCTCCTAGGCCTTCTGACCCTGTCTTGTGGCCTCCTCCCAGGCCTTCTGACCCTGTCCTGTGGCCTCCTCCCTGGCCTTCTGACCCTGTCCTGTGGCCTCCTCCCGGGCCTTCTGACCCTGTCCTGTGGCCTCCTCCCTGGCCTTCTGACCCTATCCTGTGGCCTCCTCCTTGGCCTTCCGACCCTCTCTCGCGGCCTCCTCCCTGGCCTTCCGACCCTCTCTCGTGGCCTCCTCTCAGGCCTTCCGACCCTGTCCTGTGGCCCTCTCCTTGGCCTCCTGACCCTGTCCCTGTCACGTGGCCCTCTCCTTGGCCTCCTGACCCTGTCCCGGTCCTGAGGCCATCTCCTAAGCCTCCTGACCCTTCCCTAGCCCTGAGGCCATCTCCTAAGCCTCCTGACCCTGTCCCGGTCCTGAGGCCATCTCCTAAGCCTCCTGACCCTGCCCTAGCCCTGAGGCCATCTCCTAAGCCTCCTGACCCTGCCCTAGCCCTGAGGCCATCTCCTAAGCCTCCTGACCCTTCCCTAGCCCTGAGGCCATCTCCTAAGCCTCCTGACCCTGCCCTAGCCCTGTGGCCACCCCCTAGACCTCCTGACCCTGGCCTAGCCCTGTGGCCATCTCCTAGACCCCTTGACCTGATCCCTGCCCTACAGCCACCTCCCCGGCCTCCAGACCCAGTCCCTGCCATAGGGCTGCCTCCCTGGCCACCTGACCCGATCCCTGCCCTACGACCACCTCCCCGGCCTCCTGACCCAGTCCCTGCCCTATGGATTGCCCCCTGACCCAGTTTCGACCCGCAACTTCCCAGTCTTCCCGACCCGGTCCCCTCTGTCCAAGTCTTGTCCCTCTGTGCCCCTCGTGTTCCCTAGATCTACCTGTTCGTCCTCGTTTTGCCCCTCCTTTGGTTAGGAGCGTCTGGGATCCGCTCCTTAAAGGGGGGGCTCTGTTACAATCCTCACCGTCTTTGGTTTGTTTACCTTTTTTATTTAAGTTTTTGGCACTTTTTATGTTCCACATTGTTCCTTGTTTTGGCACCTTTTATGTTCCGTATTGCCTTTTGTTTATGCACTCTTATTTTGAAGTCTTGTCATGTCCTGTTTTCCCTCCTTGTCCACACGTCTGGTTTTCATTGGTTTATTGTTTGATTATCTTGCTATCAGTTCTAATTTATCATTGGTTTTAGTTTATTGTCTTGTTATCTTGTTTTGAGTTTTGGTTTTCTATTGGTCCTTGTTTCCCCTTGTTTTGTATTTAAGCCCTGATGTTCACCTTGTCCTTTGTTGGTCGTTGTTCTATGTTTGATGAAGTTGTTTTGTTCATGCTGTCCCAGAATCCTGCCTTGGCCCGTGTTCCTGCTTACGCCCTCCTTGCAAGACCCCCGTGTTATTTTCTTGTATTCATTTCTTTATTTTCCCCTCGTGGACGTTTTATTTGTTCCTGCTTTTGTTTTGCCTTCACCTTTGAAAATTCCAATAAAAGCTGCGTTTGGATCCTTACTCCCTCGTCTGCCCTCTTCATAACAACAGCATGAAAACAACAAAACAAAGTACAAAAAACTCTAACAATTATTAAGTGTATTAAACAAATAAAACAGAAAATGAAACATGAAGCAAATTAAACTAAATTAAAATTTTAAATAAAAATATATTACCTTGCATTTACCGAAGAAGAACGTTGATTCCTCAGTCCATGTCCAGTGTGTGTGAGGGGAAATTGCTAGTTAGTTAATAGTTAGTTAGTTATGGGAACTATGTGTTCGAAAATGTCAGCAACAATTACAGTTTTCAAAAACTCAACATTTTGGTTCAATTCAAGAAACATACGAACATTTTTAAGTAAGGAATACTATTACATTTTACAGTGTACTTGAAGGCTGAATTTCTTGGGGGACTTTTTTACCCAATGCTGAATGCACTTGTTTTCAAGGCCATTACAATATATAACATATACAAACTTCAGTAACAGAGTGTTTATTTAAATCTCACATGGTTTTATGGTAAAACATAACATGTATCAACTGTAGCTCCTTCCAATGACAGACATGACGCACGAGGTCATGGTTAAAAGCCCTCATAGGCTGCCTGTTTCTTATGAGGGGCTAAATATTCCTTTATTTTTCTCCTCGTCTTCTTTCTTCTAGGTTTGTCTGCTTGCATGTTTATTACTTAGTGTAGCTCTAGCTAATTTATTTTCTGTCGTCTTTTTTGGAGCTTTGCTCAACAGGTGTTTTCTTAATTAGTTACGGGCGGAACACTAGCGCTGCAATGAATATTTCCGCCTCCAAACTACTATTACTATAGGTACCAAAAAATAGCAGGATAAACATCAATAATTTAAACTGCCGATGGGAGGCAGTTACACCAACCATGCTTTTCAGCTGAAAGAAAGAAAGAAACAAAAAAATAATAATTTTTGGAACAGCGGCCACTCACGAACTATGCATTGTTTAATTTTTTCTTGCTTAAATGCTCATTGTTACACTTGCGCCTGATGGCCACTCGCCTAAAATATATTTTTAAGTAAAGTTCAAATAAATACACTTTTAAAAAATAAACAGAATTTTCACTTCAAGTATATTTATCTAAAATATATTTTTAGATAATATACTAAAGTGCAATTATTTTAAAGTGTGTTAAAAGTTGTATTGTGAAAATTGGTAAAAGCATGATGCTAATATACTTTGAATATATTTACAGATAGTACAGTTTTGGTTAGTATATTTGCAATATACAATTGAAAAAAATTATATGTTTAAAATACAATAAAGTATTTTTTCACTAGGGAATCCACACAACTCCAGTGGTCTAATCCATGTCTTCTGAAGCGATCTATATCATTTTGGGTGAGAACGGACCAAAATGTAGCTTTTTTTCACATGGTTAAAGCATTATCATGATTTCAATCTCGATTGCACTTCCTAATATTTGACGCATATGCATAGAGCTGGATGGTACTAGGAAGTGTGACAGAGCTTGAAATCATGATCGCAAAGGAGACTGCTGATGTCAGGATTTATAGTGAAAATTTTTGTATTTTTTGGTCTGTTCTCATCATAAACTGATTAGATCACTTCAAAGACATAGATTAAAACACTGGAATCATATGGATTACTTGTATGCTGCATGTATGTGCTATTTGGAACTTGAAAGGGTTAGTTCACCCAAAAATGAAAATTCTCTCATCATTTACTCACCTTTATGCCATCCCAGATGTGTATGACTTTCTTTCATCTGCTGAACACAAATGAAATTTTTTAGAAGAATTTTTAGCTCTTTTGGACAATACAATGCAAGTGAATCATTAAAGTAATCCATAAGACTCCAGTGGTTAAATCAATGGCTTCAGAAGTGATATAATAGATGTGGCTGAGAAACAGATCTCTTTCACATCTTCTTGTGTTTTTGGTGATTCACGTCCTTAATGCATACGGCCCCCTACTGGGCAGGGAGAAGAATTTAAAGAAAAAAATATTTAAATATTGATCTGTTTCTCACCCACACATATCATATCACTTCAGAAATATGGATTAAAACACTGGAGTCATATGGATTACTTCTATGCTGATTTATGTGATTTTTGGAGCTTTACAATTGTGGAACCCATTCACTTGCATTGTATGGAACTACAGGGCTGAGATATTCTTCTAAAAATCATAATTTGAGTTATGCAGAAGAATGAAAGTCAAACACATCTGGGATGGCATGCGGGTGAGTAAATGATGAGAGAATTTTCATTTTGGGGTGAAGTATCCCTTTAAAGTTTTGGTTACCATTCACTTGTATTATGATTCTACTGAGCTGAGATATTCTTCCAGAAATTTTCATTAGTGTTCTGTAGAAGAACATTTTTGGTTGAACTATTCTTATAATGTCACACTTAACCTCAAGTAGCCACATGATCCGAGGTATCATTCATGTCCATAGAAAACTGTTAGATGAGTTAAATAATGAACTTTAAAACTCAGGGGTTTTGATTTGACTAATAAAAGTGACAAAACCCTGCCATAAATATCACAGGACCAGGTGTGAAAGAAAATATCAAACTTTTCCTGTTTTGACTTTATCTGTTACTTACAGAATGAAGACGTTTTTGTAATAAACAGCAGAGATCTAAAGCACTGTGTAATATGCAGCACAAAAATAAACTGCTTTGTCTTTGGATGAAAGATTTTTGATGGTTAAAGTTCCATTGCTTCTGCCATCCCCAGACATTTCTGTTTTATTTGTAAAATCTTTTTCTATGTTTGGTGACGTTATGAGAAAATATCCCATGAATGTGAGCTCTCGTCCCTGGTTTTGTCTGTACCAGTTGATTTGATTGTAATTGGGCACACTGTGTAAACACTGAATCTTTGCAGTTTCTCCTGGTATCTGAATCACATCAGGTGGAGACTGATCAACTTTGTAACTAAGAGAAAAGCCTGCAAAGAGAAGAATAACATATTCACATCAAAACAGAAAAGAGAAAAGGCTAGTTATTTAAGAAGATATAAATCTGTATAGAACCTTACATGAGAGAGTGATCGATGTGACAGTAATTATGATGACAAGTGTCATGTTGACAGTGTTGGAGAGAAGCTCAATCTAAACTGCCATGTGAGAACATTAGTGTAGTAATGCACTTCATCTCAATATGCTGTTAACACATGCCTCCAAATGAGGAAATGAGGTACTGCATCTTTACTGTGATCCAATTTGCACATTCCTTTTCATATGACTGTAATCTTATTGTAACTGCCTAGAAGCATAAAATATTGACCAAAATATAATCAGTATAAATGCAAGTGATGTAATATTTCAGCAAAATATTAGTAATGTAATTAAAATGAGTATGGAATGAATGGGAATGGACATAAGAACGTCTATTTTACCTAAGAAAGCTTTCCTTTCGCAGTCCCATTTATACCTGTGACAGCTGCTCGGTTGGCGCAAACAAAAAAAAAAAAATTAGGAGATTTAGCCTAGTGTAATTACAGCAACAACAATGGGCAAACTGGCCATGCTAACCAGCCAAACCTCAATCCATTGGGAAACTGTTGCCACTATTAAAGGAATAGTTCACCCCACAAAATTTTAAATGATCTCATAATTTGCTCACCCTCAAATCGTCTCAAACTCTTATGATTTTCTTCTACAGATCACAATGATATTTTGAAGGATGTATGATTTCTCACCCAAGCGTTGTGCTTCAGAAAACATGGATTAAACCAGTTGAGTCATATGGACTACTTTTATGTTGCCTTTATGTCCCTTTCAGTGTTTTGGACCCCATTGACTTACATTTTATGGACAAAAACACATACACACTTTAAAAGTCAAACGAGTATGAGATGGCATGGGGATGATTAAATGTTGAGAGAATTATCATTGTATGGTGAATTATCCCTTAAATGGTTTGTTATCTCTGTTCTGACATTTTATAGACAGGACCTGCTAGTGCAGCCTCATACAGCTGTATCACGGTACACTGAAGATCAAAGACAAGTTTTTGTCAAAGAAGAGAGAACATATGTGGCATTGTGTATAATAAGCTGCACAGAAATATTCCCCACCATCCTGATCTGGTCGAGTCTGGAGAACCTTTAAAGTAACTTCCTTTTGCCCATCTCCAGATATATCGAAATGGCCCTTATACAAATCCTCGATTTTCTGAATAGACTTAATTTGAGCATAACCAATGAGTTTCAGGCTAGAATCTCCATATGACCTCTGATACCACGATATTGTGTCATAGCTGGAGATTTGATGTCTGCAGGTCAGCTCTGTGGACTCATTTGGCTCACACAGCACATCTGAGGGGGATTGATGCACATCCTTACAAATCAGGCAACCTGAGTACAGAACCAATAATGAAATATTGCACTGTGTGTTATAGCCTTCATACAGTATCCGTGCATGATGTTGCAGTGAATTCAGGTAAACTGAATCACTTTTTCAAATTGAGAATAATGTGAAAACGTGGAATTTACCTGAATTCACCCTATTTAATACTAGTTTCACAAAAACAATATTACCTGTAAAGCAGCTCAAGACAAAAATTATTGTTAAGACAAATCTAATCATGTTGGGTGATGCTGGTGCCAGAGGAGCTCTACTGATGTCTTGGCCATGTAGCGGAACTAGATGCAGGAAGAAATGTCATGTTGGAATGGGTAGTACATCATCGTCACATGAAAAAACAAGTTACTTAACCAGGAATAAAAGCAGACAGGTGTTCTATCTACTGTTCTATCTACCCCCAATTTCAGATGCCATATTACCACTCTCTTGATTGAATGTATTGTGATACAACCCCACCTATTGACAAAAGGGCATAACAGTTTATTAAAGGTGTTATTCAGCCCAAAACTCACTTTCATGTTGATCCAAGACCTTTCTTTTGTGCAACACAAATGTATTAAGCTGCTCTTTTCATGCAACAAAAATAAATGAAATAATATTTTGATTTGACCAAAATTGCTGCAAATATGTCTCCGGTCATTCATTTTTATTTTGTCAAAACAGTAAAAACTAGTCAAGGTGTATATATGTTTAGAACAATACTTTTGCAGTGTGTTCATGGGCAAAACAAATTAAAATGTGTGTGTTATTTCAACAGTTTTGTTTTAGTGGTAATGAAGCCCTTACAGAATTTTGTGAGGGAAGATGAATGATCTTACACACTGTGCTATGCTGGCAGCAAAGTAATACACAGAGCTCTCAGATGTATTTAGCTTAAAGTGAAGTGTAGATGCATTGTTCTGTCTCCTTTAATGTCAAAATAATCTTTGTAGTGACTTTCAAAAAATGATTTTTTTTTAAAACACATATCCAAAGAGTATTAAAGAGCATCATGCTTCAGCTGTCAATACCATAATATCATGTCAAAGCCTGAACTTGTATGAGAGCAGGTGACTATAACAATCTCTTCTGATTGAACCATCACATCTTTTGGAGTCATGAACCGTGTCACCTGATTAGTCCCCTGTGAAAAAAGATAAATAAAATTGCATTAAAAGTGCGATAAGTAAGAGGAAATCTCAAGGAACACAAAAATGTTCTGTAAATGTAATTTTAATGGTACACAATAGATCCCTGGGGTTTTATTATTATTATTATCATGATTATTATTCTAATTTTGTATTTATGTATTTTTTCTAAGAGTGTAGTAAAAGCCACATAATCAACCAAATATATATATATATATATATATATATATATATATATACACTCACCTAAAGGATTATTAGGAACACCTGTTCAATTTATCATTAATGCAATTATCTAATCAACCAATCACATGGCAGTTGCTTCAATGCATTTAGGGGTGTGGTCCTGGTCAAGACAATCTCCTGAACTCCAAACTGAATGTCAGAATTGGAAAGAAAGGTGATTTAAGCAATTTTGAGCGTGGCATGGTTGTTGGTGCCAGACGGGCCGGTCTGAGTATTTCACAATCTGCTCAGTTACTGGGATTTTCACGCACAACCATTTCTAGGGTTTACAAAGAATGGTGTGAAAAGGGAAAAACATCCAGTATGCGGCAGTCCTGTGGGTGAAAATGCCTAGTTGATGCTAGAGGTCAGAGGAGAATGGGCCGACTGATTCAAGCTGATAGAAGAGCAACTTTGACTGAAATAACCACTCGTTACAACCGAGGTATGCAACAAAGCATTTGTGAAGCCTCAACACGCACAACCTTGAGGCGGATGGGCTACAACAGCAGAAGACCCACCGGGTACCACTCATCTCCACTACAAATAGGAAAAAGAGGCTACAATTTGCAAGAGCTCACCAAAATTGGACAGTTGAGGACTGGAAAAATGTTGCCTGGTCTGATGAGTCTCGATTTCTGTTGAGACATTCAGATGGTAGAGTCAGTATTTGGCGTAAACAGAATGAGAACATGGATCCATCATGCCTTGTTACCACTGTGCAGGCTGGTGGTGGTGGTGTAATGGTGTGGGTGATGTTTTCTTGGCACACTTTAGGCCCCTTAGTGCCAACTGGGCATCGTACAAATGCCATGGCCTACCTGAGCATTGTTTCTGACCATGTCCATCCCTTTATGGCCACCATGTACCCATCCTCTGATGGCTACTTCCAGCAGGATAATGCACCATGTCACAAAGCTCGAATCATTTCAAATTGGTTTCTTGAACATGACAATGAGTTCACTGTACTAAAATGGCCCCCACAGTCACCAGATCTCAACCCAATAGAGCATCTTTGGGATGTGGTGGAACGGGAGCTTCGTGCCCTGGATGTGCATCCCACAAATCTCCATCAACTGCAAGATGCTATCCTATCAATATGGGCCAACATTTCTATAGAATGCTTTCAGCACATTGTTGAATCAATGCCACGTAGAATTAAGGCAGTTCTGAAGGCGAAAGGGGGTCAAACACAGTATTAGTATGGTGTTCCTAATAATCCTTTAGGTGAGTGTATATATATATATATATATATATGCTAGTACACCGGCATGTATATGACAGGAGAGCTACTGCAAGTACTAAAAACTAAAAAAATCAGAAAATTAAATGATTTTGTAAGAAGACTCCCACTGGTTGCAAAAGTGATTGCGTCAACTATGATTTTTATAAAGCAGTTCTGTAGATCAGACAGTGTGTTCACTAACTCTTGAGAGTAACTTGAAAATATAGAGGTTACTATTGTAACCTCCATTCCCTGATGGAGGGAACGAGACGTTGTGTCAAAGAAGCAACACTAGGGGTCTCTCTTGAGAGCATTGCGCATCTCTGAACTTGAGAAAAGGCCAATGAGAATTTGTCAGACAGAATTTGCATGTCCCACCCACAGACATATGGGTGTAAAGGGAGGGAAATGTGTCTGTCCATTCAGGATTTTGCCTTGAGGAGCCAAGAATGAGGTTCGGCCATAACAGTGGCTCGGTTCAGCGTCGTGGCCGGGTGGACGTAGTGTAGAAGAAATGACACTAGGGGTCCATGCTCTGAACCGTGTACGTGCACTGCTGAAGCAGGTGAGGGCAGGCAGTTGCGTGCCAAAGCGACAGGCTGCGTCAGACTGCATGTACCCTTCCCCAACGCCCCATAAAATCGTCATAACCTTCTGGTTCCCGGCACTCCGAAGGGGGGAACAAGGCAACGTGCCAAGCATGGGAGCAAGCCGTGCCAGCAGCGCCTTTTCTCTCTCTATGTTTCTCGCATAGAGTTAATGCGGCTGGGGCCATCTTAACGCTATCACACACAACGGGGAAGGCGTACATTTCCAACTCCTATTCTTTCAGGGAGAAAAGACCCTGCGGAGACAACCAACTGCCCAGGCTGGGGGGAGGTAAAGAGTAGCGGAATACATCACATGGGTATCCAGTCCACATGTCGAAAATGCAGCATCCTACCTGCTGGGAGGGAGGAGTTGCTACAACATGGTGACAGGGGGGAGTGCCCAAGGGAGACTACACACAGAGGGATTAATCCACACAGAGTACCTATTCCAGTACAGATTAGTTTAGGTACTCGTAGTGGGTCTGGTCGGGGAATTCCTCCACTGAATTCGCGGATCATAGGGCTAGGGAGGGAGTGTATGAGATCGCCTCAGTGGAGGGGAAAGGAACTAGATGCAAGCGGTACACCATGTCAGTTGTTTCCACGTTACCGAGTTCTACTGGCTCGGACCTGAGAGAACACGGGATGAAACCGACTCAACCTTGAGACTGTAAAATCTCGTAAAGGTATTGGGTTTTGCCCAACCCGCTTCTCTGCATATTTCTGCTAGGGAGGTGCCATTGGACAGTGCCCACGAGGATGCCACACTTCTCGTCGAGTGTGCTCGAACCCGCAAGGGGCTGGGTCTGCCTCCTCCTGGGGCAGCGCTTACAGGTTCACTACCTGGTCTCTGAAGGGAGAGGGCCTTGAGCTCGACTGATTCTAGCAGATCGAAGGGGGGTCTCTGGAGGCCCAAGAGGACCACTGAGAGATCCCAGGTGGGGAACGCTTGAGGGTTCAACCTCCGAGCGCCTCTAAGGAAACTGATAATCATGTTGTGCTTACCCAAGGACTTGCAGTCCACTGCGTCGTGGTGGGCCGTGATAGCGGCTACATACACCTTCAAGGTGGAGGGGAACAGCCTCTCCTCCAACCTCTCCTGCAAAAATTACCTGAATGCACACCTCGAACCCGGGCGGAAGTCAACGAGCGTGTCGGGGGGCGGGTGGTTCGTGGGGGCAAACTGAGCCTGCTGCCATCTCCAAATCGCCTCCATCGCCAGCTGATTCATCCACAATCCCATGGGAAGAACGTGCGACATGGAGGGCAGCTGCAGTGATGTTCCTTTTTAGTAAGGAAAGCCACGACCACAACGTTACCATGGTAAGGTTCTCGCTGTGAGAACACGAACCATCCACAAATGCTGCCTCGGTGTGATCACGGCCCAGACACACGAGGTAGCGCCTGTGACCGTCAGGAGCGGAGAGAACTCAACCTCATCCAGGAACTACACAGGGGCGGAAGGGCATCTTTATAAAGAGGTGTCCTGAAAAGGAAGTTCAACGCCGCTGTGTATATCTATTTTATAGAATTTTTTTTTTTAATATTCTCTTTCAACAGTGCTGTAAAATCACCCAGGGGCACAGCTGCACTGCGAGGCAGAGCTGCACTGCTGTGCAGAGAAGGAGAAAGTTGCTGATATACGCCATAGATCCAACAGCATACGCTCTTGCAGAGATAAAGTGAACAGTCTTGTGAATTCAGCTCGCTGATCACACAACCGCTCGTCTCCGAAGGAAAATTCTGAATGGACAGACGCATTTCCCTCCCTTTACACCCGTATGTCCGGGGGGCGGGACATGCAAATTCTGTCTGCCAATTTCTCATTGGCCTTTTCTCAAGTTCAGAGATGAATGAGGCTCTCAAGAGAGACCCCCAGTGTCGCTTCTTAGACACAACATCGAAGTGAGCGACAAACAGGGAACTGGCAATTAAAAATACAATTTTTACGTTTAAAAATTCAATAAATACTATATCATTTGAATTTAATAGAATACTTGTCAACATATTAATGTCTATATAACATATAAATCATACAATCTACTATGGGTGTAGTAGATAGTTACAATGCAAGACTGGTGTTCTCATAATATTTTGATTTTGTGGTAACAGATTTTTGCTGGGGAGATTGGGATGTCTTTAACATCATGCTTTGCTAGCAGCAAAATAATATATTGCAATACTCACAACAAGTTTTCAGTCTACCATAAAATCAATATTAGATGCTGTGGCAGGGCGGAGGGCAGGGCTGGGTTGTGAGTCTACACACCAGGTCCCTTATTAGGCTAATCAAGCCTCCGAGAGGGATAAGGGCCGACTGCGGAGGATGGTGCGGGAGAGAGAGATCGTTTACGGACATGTCCGTCATGTGTGTGTTTTGTGTTTCACATTAAAAGTTTCTCATTAAACTATTATTTCGTTAAGCAGGTTCTTGCCTCCTCCTTTCCACTGAACTGCTTTACAGATATTTTCATCTCCTGAAATGTTGAATTACTTTGTGAATTGCTCTTCAATGGAAAGACTTTTGTAATACAAATTTCTAATGAGATTTAGGGCAGTATCACCCTTCAACTGCTGATAAAATAATATATTTTTACTGTAACGAATGGTGTGAGAACAAGTGAGTTGAACTTTTTCGTCAGCTTTTGTTATGAGGTCAGCAGGAGACTGATTGACTTTGTCCCTCAGTTATTCTCCTTTTTAAAACAGATGGATTTAAAGTTAGTGAAGACAAAATAAGATGAAGAGCCAAATAAGGACTAAACCAAAAGGTGAGATATTTACCTGAGACCCAGAATGGCAGAACTGTTAAATAAATCAAGCACGCTACACGTCATGTTGATGCATCAGTGCTAAAGAGCTACAGCATTGACTGTTGCAGTTCTACAATGTAGAATAAACATTAACAATTAACCCTCTGTGCTGTTTTATGAATAAAGCCTCTCCCACTCTCTTTGATAAAAATGTCTCACTATTTAAATTGGTTGGAAGGAGACTCTCACTGGTTGTGATAATAATTGCATCTCAGTTTGTGTTTTCTTCTTCTACTTTTCTTTTCATAGAGCAGTACTGCAGATCTGTCAAGGTGTGTTCACTAACTCCAGTTCAGTATAAATACATTACAGATACAAAACAATACAAACACAATAAATATTGTTTCTAGTCAGTAACATACTATAAATGTTGTAATATTTCAGCTGCCTATCACCAAGAATAAACAGAATAAATAGAAACATTTAAGAAAAACTCTAAAAATGGGCAGCAAATAAATAAATGAAGTAATATTAAATTATTAGATTTTCTTAAAAAATTAGAAGTCAAAGGAATGCAATATTATTTAATGTAGAATAAACACTTTCTAAAAATGGTTGTTTTGGATATAAGAGTGGACAAGTTTAACTTCAGTTCAATTGCTTTTGTTCAGCACGCACACATAGCATCAGTCAAACAGCAAAACAAGGAACCCCTAATGCATTTTATTAGGGCATAACATCACACAAATCATGCTTGTAAGCTAATTGATTAAATATCACTTTAATATAATAAAACAAAAAAACTCAAGCAATATTACATGAGCAAGAGTGCTGTTGTATTGAATATCAGCATGGCCATAGGCATGAGGCCGCAGCAGGTCATTACAGCTGTTCTGATATTCAGCCTGACTGTGAGTATGATATTGTTCAATAAATGAGATGTTAATGTCCAATAATGTAATATCATATATCCTAAATGGAAAAAAAAAGTTTACAAATAAATTAACATTTGTGTTTCGACATGCAATGCACAGGCTGAAAATTTGCCATAGAAAAGTAAAGAGATACAAACAGTGAAAGGTCCTTGTAAATACAGTATGTATAAAATATCATCACTTTTGGAAAATGCCATGGGTATCTGTTGTATAAATAAACATCTTAATTACATATTAATGACAGTATAACATTTTAATCAAATGGCTTGCTATGGCTGCAATGGACCATTACAATTGGAAAAAGTCAGGTGCTGTGCTGATGATATTTTGTGGTAACGGGAGTTATAGAAGGTTTTTTGCTAGAGATATTAAAGTTTTGTAACACTGTGCTTTGCTAACAGCACAGTAATATATTGCAGGTTTTATCTCTACTCTAAAATCAAGAGTAGAGTCTTTTGCACTATCTCTTGTTACATTGAACAGCTCTGTGAACTGATTTCCAATTGACGGACTTTTGATATTTACATATCCAATGAGATTTAAAGCAGTGTCACCCCTCAACTGCTGCCACCATAATAGTGTGTAATAATTTGGAATGGTATGAGAACGGGTGAGTTAAACCATTTTCTCAGCTGTTGTTATGAGTTCAGTAGGAGTCTGATTAACTTAATCACTTTGTAACTCTCCTGTTTAAATAAAGAAAAGATGAAAAGACTAGATTAGTAAAGAAAAGGTAGTGAGAAAAACAAGACCAATTGAACAAATATGGTATAAACTTTCAAAATTTGAGATATTTACCTGAGATTCAGAATGGCAGTGTTGTTAAGTAAATTAACAACACCATAAATGTCATGTTGATGCTCAAGTGCTGGAAGGTATTATATAAATGAATAGCAGAGACTTGTGCAGCTCTTAAGAGAGTGCATGGAATAAATGAACTAAAATTAATTATATACCAGTGCACTGCATGTGTCAATTCCACTTGACCCAGCATTTTCAAGGTAAAAACATTAATGGCAGAAATCAACATTTATGCCCCAATACCCAATTTCACTTGAATTGACACAATAAATGTTGGGCCTCAGACTGGCTGGTGCCTTGGGGCATCATAGGAACATAATACATAATTGAGCTGAAAACATGCTTGGATTTTCCCAAGTAGGCCTAATCACACATGTGAATCTGAAATTTACAAAACTGAAGGTATTTGTGGTGATTTTATGAATTTGTACTTTTAAAGAGTACCTTTTTGTTTTTGTTTTTTTGGAATTAGCTGTAAAAATCTAGAGTTTAGATTAACGTGTTATGATTATCAGATTAATAAGAAATTCAGAAATACAAATAGCCTACAAATCTCTCACATGCTGATCATGAACAAAATAAGACTAAGGACAATCAAAGCTGGGTTATTTACTTGCGCCACCCAGTGATTAATGTGTATAATTAAAATAATAATAATAACTTTGGCCAAACTTAATTTACATTTTTGTCCATTGAAATTCATGTTAAATAATGCATTACCTAAAGATACAAAAATTTGTGCCCATTATTTAAGACATTTTAAAAATGTATGTCAGAAGGCATGACATAGTTTGTAATTTTCTTGCAAGCCCTGCTAAGTCTAGGCATAAGTGGGCTGATGAAATTGAAGTGCAAGCCCATTTATTATAATTTAGTAGAGTTATGGGTTGTATGCAATACATTAGAAGACAAGAGAAATATAGACCATTTGTGGCATTATGTGAGGCAGTATCAATGTCATGCTGATATGATTAGTATCATCATACGAGTGAACATCATTTTAAACATTCGTCAAATGCCCCATTTATGTCTAAGGACAAATGCTGAACTATAATAATAATGATCATGATACAAACAAATGTGCCTACACTTTATACACTTGCACATAGAAATGCATTTGGTGAGAGCGGGTAAGCAGGTGTTAGATGGTAATCTACAGGGATACGACTACATGTTTTTGTTGAGGTTATAGCTTGGGCTACACTGATGTGCATCCTGTTTTGCACAGTAGTAAACTGCACTGTCAGAGCTCTGTAGATTCAAAAGACTCAGGTCCAGCGATGCTCCATTCCTCTTTGCAGATGCTCTATGTTTGAAGTTCTTCTCCCAGTGGCCTAAATCAATATAAAAATATACTACAAGCTCCAAGGGCTCAGCAGGTCTTTGTCTGAACCAATACATGCTATTGTGTGATGTTCCGATCTGGGAACACTTTAAGGTCACATTGAGACCTTTGGTTACAAAGAGATGAGGTGATTGCTTCAATCCTAGATCTGCAAAACAAGACAGAAAGGAGTAAGGACTTTTAAAGGGGACCATGACATTTGTATACATTAAATACAAATGGAATAGGTCCAAAAGGTTAAAAATAGCTAATCTGCATAAATGTATGAGTAGTATAAAAATATGGTAATTATTTTTGTTTACCTAATGGGAGAAGTGAGAAGAATAATAGCACACCAAACATGTTTTGTTTCCCTAGTGTCAAAGAAACTCAACAGCTAAAGTTGTTGGCGAGGACCTCTAGTGGATTGAATACAACACGGTGGAATAGATTTAGTTCCTCCTTCAAACAACCCTTTGGTAGAGTAGAGGGGTTTCAGCAAAAAAACAGCAGCTGGCAGCAGGACGTGCCTGCCAATGTCTGTAGAAATAGTAGGAGGATGTAACGTTGTGTAGCAGTCAAGGCAAGGATGAAGACGATATGAAGGACCCAAGTGCAGATTTATTAACAAATCAGTGGTGATACAAGAACTAGACTAAGAACAGGACTTAACTATGGCACTGCTACACAAACCAACTTCAAACAAACAGTGAGCTAACAATACTCGACAAGAGACAATGCAAACATGAGGACTTAAATACATGAACAAGGGGAAACATAAGCCAATGGACAAACAGAACTCTAAACAAGATAATAAGGCAATTAACTAAAACCAATGACAAAACTAGAACTGACAACAAAGTAATCAAACAATGAACCAATGAAAACCAGACACGTGAACATGGAGGGAAAACAGGAGATGACAAGACTGAGAAACAGGCACTTAAGAATTTCAAAATAAAAGTACACAAAAAAAAGACTACAGGGAATATGTGACAGGAGCCACCCCCCCCCCCCCCCCCTTTAAGGAGCGGATTCCAGACGCTCCAAAGAATAAAAATAAATAAAGAAATAAAAAAGGCAATGGGCCACAGGGGAAAACAGGAAGTACAAGGGGGCACCAGGGGCAAACAGGCAGTACTAGGGGGCACAAGGGGAGCAGAGGAACAAGGCAAGAACAGGTAGACCATAGCAGATCAGGTAGGTGGCCAGGAGACCAGGTCAGACCAGGCGGGCACCCAGGAGACCAAGGGGACAAGAACAGACCAGGCAGGCAGCTAGGAGACCAAGGGCACCAGAGCAGACATCCAGGAAACCAAGGGGATGACCTCAAGGTGGGGTCAAGAGGTCTGGGAGGCAGCTGCAGGGCTGAGACTGGGTCAGGGGGCCTGGAAGGTGACTGTAGGACAGGGACTGGGTTTGGCGGCCTGGGAGGTAGCCGCAGGACAGTGACTGGGCCAGGTAGCCTGGTAGGCGGCCATAGGACAGGGACAGGTGACTTGGGAGGTGGCCGCAGGGCCGAGAGAGTGTCAGGGGGCCTGGGAGGGGGCCGTAGGACAGGAACTGGGTCAGGAGATGGCCACAGGGCCGGGAGAGGGTAAGGAGGCCTGGGAGGTGGCCGTAGGGCAGGGACTGGGTCAGGAGACGGCCACAGGGCCGAGAGAGGGTAAGGAGGCCAGGGAGGCGGCCACAGGACAGGGACTGGGTCAGGAGGCCACAGGACAGGGACTGGGTCAGGAGGCCTGGTAGCAGGCCACAGGACAGGGTCAGAAGGCCTGGGAAGAGGCCACAGGACAGGGACTGTACTAGGAGTCTCAGGGGGAGCAGGCAGAGCTGTGGAAGGAATAGTCTCTAGGGGAGTGGGCAGAGCCCATAAAGGCTCTGTAGGCGGTGCCGTGAAAGGCGGAGACCAGGAGGACTCTGGGGGTGGATCTGTGGAAGGCAGAGCCAAGGAGGACTCTGGGGGCGGATCTGTGGAAGGCGGAGCCAAGGAGGGTGGACCTGTGGAAGGCCCGGAAGGCGGAGCCCTGGAAGGCGGAGCCAAGGAGGGCTCAGGAGTCAGAGACGTGGAGGCGGAGACATGGAAGGCTCAAGAGGAGGAGACGTGGAAGTCGGAGCCAGGCGGAGACAGGGGCCATGGAACTCAGGTTTGGCGGTGGCCATGACGTGGAACTCAGGTTTAGTGGCGGCCATGACGTGGAACTCAGGTTCGGCGGCGGCCATGACCTGGAACTCAGGTTCGGCGGCGGCCATGACCTGGAACTCAGGTTCGGCGGCGGCCATGACCTGGAACTCAGGTTCGGCGGCGGCCATGACCTGGAACTCCGGTTCGGCGGCGGGCATGACCTGGAACTCAGGTTCGGCGGCGGCCATGACCTGGAACTCAGGTTCGGCGGCGGCCACCTCTCCCACAGTGAACGTGGAACCAGCGAACAGCAGAGCGAGGTCAATATACTGTGCCAGGTTGAGGGGACAGCGACCGCTAGGCATCAAAGAGGAGGTTGACACAATTAGTCCATGCCGAAAAATGTCCTTGAGGGCGACCTCATTGAAGTTCACAAAGCACGCAATAGAACAAAATTCCTCAACGTAATACTCCAGGGGTCGATTCCCCTGATGAAGACAAAAAATCCGATCTGCTGGGTCCATAGTAGTAGGTCGAGTATTCTGTAACGTCGTGTAGCAGTCAAGGCAAGGATGAAGATGATATGAAGGACCCAAGTGCAGATTTATTAACAAATCAGTGGTGATACAAGAACTAGACGCAATAACTAGACTAGGATCTAGGAACTAGGAACAGGAACTAGGAACAGGACTTAACTATGGCACTGCTACACAAACTAACTTCAAACAAACAGTGAGCTAACAACAGGCTAACATCAGGCTAACAACAATACTTGACAAGAGACAATGCAAAAATGAGGACTTAAATACATGAACAAGGGGAAACATAAGCCAATGGACAAACATAACTCTAAACAAGATAACAAGGCAATTAACTAAAACCAATGACAAAACTAGAATTGATAACAAAGTAATCAAAAAATTAACCAATGAAAACCAGACACATGAACGTGGAGGGAAAACAGGACATGACAAGACTGGGAAACAGGTACTTAAGAATTTCAAAATAAAAGTACACAAACAAAAGACTACAGGGAATATGTGACAGAGGAACATGTTGCTGGCAGCCACCACCCTTGTAAAAAAATCTAAACTAGCCACCAACTCATTATTTTCACATGCAAATGTTCTTTTAATCTGCCGCAAATGTTTGCCAGAATTTTGCAGATCTTTGCCAGTAGTGGTGAACCTCCGGTAAACCTTTGGCAACAATGGACAAATTGCTGCAAGTTTGCCGCAAAGATCATTTGCATGTGAAAATGATCTGTGGCATGTTTGCAGCAAATTTTAAATGTACAATAATATAATAATAATAAAAAAATTCTATATAAAATAGAATATCAGACAACACCAAGTTAATATTTAGAAATAAATCACCTGCCGTTTTTTACTCAACCTCTCTTAATGCACAGTATAAAATAATTTGTTTGATCACAGGGCTCAAAGTGAGTCACACTTGCAATATTAAACCTCAGTATAGACAAAAAAATATATATATATAATAATATGTTAATATATTCACATAAGTCTCATTCCATTCACATTCTTCACGTGTGTCCAATTCCCAAAATTGCTTTTTTCAATTTCCTATTCACATAGCAGTTAAACTCCCAAGGTGCAGTCATGCATCCCACATCACCATGCACTTCTGCAAACAACAAACACGCATGAGTTCCCATATCAACAGAGCATGGTGGAGTCACACAACCATCCAACTAAAATCGGCAAAAGCACATCCCCTTAATTTATGATTAGTGAGCGATGCAATTGTTATATCTCCTTCCTTTCCTTCTCTCATTTACAACATGGGATCGACCGGCTCTTCGGACCGGTGAAAACTCTGCACCAGGAAACTGGCACACATCTACTTCTCTTCCAACCACCTGCAAGTTGCTTTTTTATTGTTCAATTACGTGTTCTGAGATCGGCGAGCCAGTTTCTTTTTCTCTCTCTCTCCTCTCTCTGTCTTTCCTGCTCGCTCTTTATCTCTCCCCTTTCCCTCCTCTTGTCTCTCTCAGATTCTAAGGAGGCGGGGAATACCATCGGGTGGTGGAACAGCCAGAAGGGCACTGTCCCCCCTCCGGAGATGGGGGGGGGGGGGGGGGGTAAGCCAGTCCGGATGGCGCCCTGGCCTGAATCGGGCATAATGGGGAGGAGGGCGTGTTCGGGCCGTGAGTGTGTGCACCTAGATCGGAAGAAGATGAACCAGACAGTGATCATAGAGTCTAAAAGCTGCTTGAGGAACAGAGCGATATTCATTCTTTATTGTTGTTTAGCAATTGTCCACTTTATGTTTTTCTCTGGTGGGGGCATGTAATGTGCTGCCTGTATTTGGGCAGTTCATGTGAGATTTGCCTTAAAAATAATAATTAGTAAAAGTGCTGAAATTAGACTCTAGATAAATTTTTATTCTATTTAAAGTAATATAATCTGATTGCTTTGGATTACTTTTGGATTACTTCTGGCAATTATTGTTTATTTAATATCCCATGCATTTGAGTAGGATAAGCTTATGCTGATATAATGATGCTTCATGGATTAAAATATGAGAACTGATGTTAATTTTTTTTATTTGGTGTGTTTTACTTGCTGACTTTTTCTGAGTGAATTTTTGAAAAAGCACTTACAATCTTCTTACACCATCCACGTGTGGTAACAGATCAGACCTGTTATATTTGTGAATAATATACAAAAAAAGCAAAGCAAGGCAAGGCAAGGCAAGTTTATTTATATAGCACATTTCATACACAATGGTAATTCAAAGTGCTTTACATAGTAGAAATTAAAAAGAAAAAAAAAAGAAAGAATTAAAAAATAAAAAATAAGAATAATAAAATAAGAATAATTAAAACAGTTTAGAATAAAAAAAAATCTAATAAAATACAGTACAAACAGTCGGACACACAGTGGCACAGTGCTCATTCAGTAAATGCACAGCTAAACAGATGTCATAAGACAAAAGCAGTCTCATACATTGTCGCAAAAGTGCATTCATGTACATCTTAGAAGCCCAGTTATTATGATCCCTCATCTAGGGGGTGAGGGAGTAATAAAGTAGAAAGAAATTCCAGCCAACCGCTAGACCAACAAATGAAAGATAAAGATACATTTTTATTTATTATTAACTGAGTAATACATTAAAGTTAAGAGCAGCAATAGCTATTTTGGCTTCAAGGTAACCAAAGTTCCAAAACAACAAACAAACTCACTTCTATCGGGAAGACACTCAGGCTTGAGTGAGGTTTGTGATGCCATTTATTTGATGAATGTAGAACAGAAAAGTAATGTCTCTCTTTGGCGTAGGCCCCGTCCGCCGGTCCGAGGGAGTTGTACTCGGAACCATCATATCCTGCCGGAGATAGGAGGCAGGGGCAAGGAGCCTACCCCCGTGTGGGACAGGGCTCAACTGGTGGTGGTGGGGTGGTGGAGGTTGCCATCTTAGCGCACTGAAACAGCAATGTGATAGATTGGGAGCAGACTTATAAAGCAATGGCTTACCTGCGATTGGCTAGGAATTACCCAGCTAATAGTGTGATGATGTACAGCTGCTAGTCTTCCCGCTAGAACTACGCTGCGCTCACATTTAGAAAAGAAAATACCTGTACATGCCAATAAACCAAACTACACTGGCAATAAACAAAGTCAAAATAGTATTCAAAAGAAAGGACAGGTTACCCATACAGGTTGCTGCATGAAACTAATAGCATAAACAAGTTAACATATGGAAATAACATAACACAACACAACACTATTACCTCGTGGCTTTGTTGATCTGCCAGTTGATCTGGGAGCATGGAGATATGTGACAAGCCTGAAGTCACACACAACCTCTCGTCCAGAGAGCAGCTCTCCTGATTATAAGCTAGCCGCTTCAATTACTCCTCCAACCAACATCACAGAGAGAATAAGAGAATCACATTAGAAATATAAAACGCTAAACAATTTTCTCTTCCCTTCTGTGCCTAATTTCAATGTTAAATTCCTTAATCATCAATGCCCATTGCATAATTTGTTGATTTGTTGAACTAGAACCCACATACACCTCAAAGTGCTGAAGGGACAGCAACAATGCTACAGCTTCCTTCTCGATGGTACTGTAATATAGCTGATGATTCAAAAACTACTTTGAGAAGTAGCTAATCAGATGTTCGATACCATCGGCGTCATCTTGCAATAGAACACCACCAGCTCCGGGAGTGCTGGCATCAACAGCGATCTTGAAGGTTAAAGAGAAATCTGGAGCAGAAAGTACAGGGGTGCTACACAAAAGAAGTCTTTACAGAATCAAAAGCAGACGTCGTGTCGAAGAAGCGACACTAGGGGCCGAATATGCCTCTGATCTATGAAAAAAGGCCAATGACAGTTGACGAACAGTATTTGCATACCCCGCCCATGGATACGGATATAAAGACGAGGGAAATACGCTCGTTCATTTTGTAATTTTCTTCCTATAGACGGCAAGTCCCTGGGTAAGCACAACTTAATCGTCAGGTTCCTAAGAGATGCCCGGAGTCTAAATCCCTCCCGGCCAAACCTATTCCCCTCCTGGGATCTCTCGGTGGTCCTCGCCGGTCTTCAGAGATCCCCTTTCGAGCCGCTAGAATCAGCTGGACTCAGGGCCCTCTCTCTAAAGACGGCCCTGCTGATCGCGCTCGCCTCCATCAAGAGAATCAGGGACCTGCAAGCATTCTCTACTAACGACACTTGCCTGGAGTTTGGTCCGGCAGACACATATGTGATCCTAAAACCTTGACTGGGCTATGTGCCCAAGGTTCCTACCATGCCCTTCAGAGATCAGGTAATGAACCTGCAAGCGCTGCCCCGGGAGCAGGCAGACCCAGCCCCCTCACTGCTGTATCCAGTACGTGCTTTGTGCGCCTACCTGGAATTCACCCAGAGCTTCAGACACTCTGAGCAGCTCTTTGTCTGCTTTAGGGGACAACAGAAAGGGAACGCTGTCTCCAAACAGAGGCTGTCCCACTGGGTGGTGGACGCCATTCTGTTGGCCTATCACACCCAGGCCGTGCCCCCCCCCCCCCCCCCGGGTTCGACATTTGCAGAGCTGCAGGATGGGCAACACCTAACACCTTTGCGAGATTTTACAATCTCAGGGTTGAGTCAGTCTTGTCAGGTCTGAGCCCGAAGAACTCGGTACATGTCGACGGTCTGACCGGGTGAATCGCTTGCATCCAGCGCCCTTTCCCTCTGCCGAGGTAAAACAGTGTGCCTTCTTCCCAGGAGACCACTTTTAGGTTCCTGGTCGATTTCTCCCTTGCCCACTTGGGTCCATAGTTCAGTGGAGGAACTCACTGACCCAGTCCACTATGGATACCCCAGGCTACCCCTACTGGAATAGGTGCTCCACAGATCAGGCCTCCTACGTGGACTCCTCCTGTGTGTACTTCCGCGGTACAGTCTCCTTACGAGCTGACCCGTGTCTCCCTTAGGCAGTCCTTCGCTGCCCTCCAGTCGCCGTGTTGTAGCAACTCCCCCCTCCTCGAGGCTGGATCTACCACCGCGACATTCTTCCCACATGTGACTGAAGAGGCCATGTGATGTATTTTGCCACCTCTACCTCCCCTTTCGGGCGGGTGTGGCCTCCGCAGGTTCTTTTCCCCCTGAAAGAATAGGAATTCGGGTAAGACCCCCTTCCCCCGATGCAGTAAGGGCCCCGGCTGCTCTTGCTCTATGCCGAGAAAACATAGAGAGAAAAGAGGCAGCACATGTACACGGCTCAGCGCATGGCATGATTTGAAGTGGACTCCTAGTGTCGCTTCTTCGACACGACGTCGAAGTGAGCGACAGACGGGGAACGTCTCGGTTACGTATGTAACCTCCGTTCCCTGATGGAGGGAACAAGACGTTGTGTCTTCCCGGCCACGTCGCTGAGCCGAGCCGCTGAGGTGACCGGAACACTCCCGGCTCCTCAGAAAAATCCTGAATGAACGATCGTATTTCCCTCGCCTTTATATCTGTATCCAGTGGTGGGGTATGCAAATACTGTTCGCCAACTCTCATTGGCCTTTTTTCATAGATCAGAGGCATATTCGGCACTCAAGAGAGACCCCTAGTGTCGCTTCTTTGACAAAACGTCTCGTTCCCTCCAGCAGGGAACGGAGGTTACATACATAACCGAGACGTTTACACTGAGGCACAGGAAAATACAAAATTGCTTGCACTTTGATAGCTACAGGATGAACCTGACCTCGGCCTACCTGTTTTCCAAGACTCTCATTTAGCAAGATTAAGTGTCAAAGAAGCATGTTGAAACCGATCAAACTCTTCATATATCGTTTTAAAATGGTCACTCCAATCAGATGAATAAATCACAATATCGTCCAAATACACCTCACAGTTAGTAACACCAGACAACACTGTGTTCATCAGGTGCTGGAACGTGGCTGGGGCGTTTCGAAGTCCGAAGGCCATTACCGTATATTCCAAAAACAAAAGCCTAAATCTTCCATGCCAATATGCTAAAAGGCTATTGGCATGAGGCCTAAGAGGCACATGCCAATAGCCTTTTAGCATATTGAGCTTTGTAACATAGGTGGCAGAACCAACCTTACGAGGAAGGGGATGAAAATCTGGTTTAGTAACCGCATTAACCTTTCGGTAATCTGTACAAAATCTAAATGTACCTTCACTTTTAGGAACCAGAAGGCATGGTGAACTCCAAGGACTGCTAAACCATTTTCAAGGAGATACTCCACTTCTGATTGCACACTTAACAGAGTTCCAATGGTACGCATGCTGCTTAATTGGAGAATGGGCTTGAACATCAATGTCAGGACATGCAGCAGTAGTATGAGATGGAACATCTGAAAATAACCCAAGATAAGCATGGATTAACTGAACTATATCTTGATGAATATCATCAGACAAATATGACAGAGATGCAGTTAATTTGTTCAATCTTTCAAACGAGCTCCAGACACGGGGAATTTCCACAGTATCAACCATCCTCCTCTGGACAGTATTGAGGTAGCACGTTAACCAAAGCAACAGGGACTTGAGAGCTTTTAAACTCTGGAACCCTATCTTTAATAACATATGGTTTCAACATATTGATGAGACACAGATGGGATTTTTTTCGCTTTCGATCAGGTGTATGGTTCACATAATCGGTCTCACTCACTTCAGACTCGACTACATATGCAAATTGGGGAGAAAATAAAAAAGCTCCATCCCCCAGACTCTGAATAAGCAGGGAGTATTACACTGATGCCCCATGAGCTTTTCCAAAAGCAGCCTGCTCCATGCCATGTCACAGCCACGCCTCAGCCTGCTCCATGCCATGTCACAGCCACACATCAGCCTGGTCCATGCCATGTCACAGCCACACCTCAGCCCGATCCATGCCATGTCACAGCCATGCCCCAGACTGCTCCAAGCCATATCATAAGCCAGCCTCTGCTCCAAGGTCCAGGCTCACCTCTGCTCCATGGACCAGGTCCGCCTCTGCTCCACGGTCCAGGCCTGACTCTGCTCCACAGTCCAGTACTCATGCCTACTTCATCTTCACGTCATCGTCTTCGTCATTGCCAGTGCCAGCACATCGTTACATATGTAGCTTAATGAAATGTAATCTGGGACGTTAATGAAGGACTTTGCTATGCTATCAAATTGCTTGAAATAAGAGAGGGGGACATCTATAGGGAGAGACTGTAGCAGGTTGTTGAATTTTGGAATGCAATTCATTTTAATAACATTAACCTTCACAATCATATAATATAATGATAATATAATTCATAATAAAATAATTGTATTGAAGCCCATATGCGCATATCGCTCAAAAACCCTTTTTATTAAAGAATCTACATTAACTCTCATAAATTTGCTGGGAATAAAATACCTAAATATTTAATGCCCTGTTTGGGCCACTGAAAGGCACCTGGCTCAAAAGCTGTCCCCGGGCAGTACGCTGTCAGAGCCAAAGCTTTGGATTTACTCTGTATACCAAGATCTTAGAAAAGGAATTAATAATTCTGTGGAGGCAAGGCATACATCTAGTAAGGTTGGAGATGAATAATAAAATTTCATCTGCGTAAAGCAAAACCTTATGTGCCATTCCTCCTGCCAACAAGCATGGAAAATCATCTTCCTTTCTTATCACAGCTGCTAATGGTTCAGAGCAAGACAGAATAATAATGGGGAAAGAGGGTAACCCTGATTTTTGCCCCTATTCAGAGTTAAATAATCTGAAATTAATTCATTTGTTTGTACCGCCGCTACCGTTTGTCTATAAAGTATATTAATCCATCCAATAAATAGTATGCCCGAACCTGTATATTTCCAAAATCTTAAAAAGATAATCCCAATCTACCATATCAAAAGCCTTTTCAGTGTCAAGTGAGATGTCAGTGACCGGAGTCTGATCATTCACCACTGACCACATGATATTGATGTCATGCCTAATGTTATCAGAAGAGCTGCGGCCCCGAATAAACCCCACCTAATCTATATATATAAGAGATGTCATAACTTTACTTAATCGGTTAGCCACAATTTTTTTACAATATTTTTACATCAAGCTGGATCATTATTTAACGATTCTTTATAAACTTCTAAAAAAGTGGAGCCAGTTCTGTAGCATAAGATCTAAAAAATTCAGCGGCAAAGCCATCTGGCCCAGGAGCCCTGCCTGTAGGCAAAGTCTTAATTACCTCTCCATCTCCTCCAAGGTTATCTCAGAATAAAGAGATTTTTTTTTGTTTGCTCAGTCATCAGTTCAGGGAGTTCTAATGGTTCCACAAAGTTTCAAATATCTTCATCAGTAAACGAAGATGTGGAACTATAGAGATCAAGATAGAATTCTTTAAAAGCATTATTAATAACAATGGCCTAGGTAAATATATCACCACCAGCAGATTTCACTGAGGGAATGGTAGAAAAAGACTCTCTCTGCTTTATACTGTATATCTAGCCAAAAGCTTCACTGCTATATCACCCGACTCAAAGAATAATTGTCTTGGCCTGAATAGCCAAAACTCTACCTTCTGTGACAAAATAGTAAAAAGAGGCCCGACCATTAAGCGCTTCAGCTCTGCCTTGGCACTTTCAATATTCCCTTCCAACTCCATACAGTACGATCCGACCCCGAAGAACTGCCTTGAGTGCTTCCCATGCCAAACCCACAGAAGAGAAACATTGATTTCAGCCTTTACAGAAGTGAGCGACAGACGGGGAACATCTGGGTTACGAATGTAACCTCCATTCCCTGATGGAGGGAACGAGATGTTGTGTCCTCCCGGCCACATCGCTGAGCCAAGCCACTGTTGTGGCCGGACCATTTCCGGCTCGTCAGAAAAATCCTGAATGAAATAGACGTGTTTCCCCACCTTTATACATGTTTGTCCGGGGGCAGGACATGCAAATTCTGTCTGCCAACTTTTTATTGGCCTTTTTTCATAGATCAGAGGTGTATTCGGTGCTCAAGAGAGACCCCTAGTGTTGCTTCTTCGACACAACATTTCATTCCCTCCATCAGGAAATGGAGGTTACATCCGTAACAAAGACATTATTAAATGGAACCTTATTGTAAAGTGTTACCATTGATCCTTAGAAGTCATTATATGCAAACAGCCCTGGGAAAAAGGTAAGCATATGGCATGCTTATGGCCACGACAACATTGGGATCGATAGAAGTAAATTTAAGTCCCTCCAAAACTACACTATTAGATTAGTCTTAAAGAGTTTTATGCATGGGAGAGAATAAATGAATATAATTTCAGGTGAAAGTCATAGCTAATGTGGCTAAGCTAGTAGATATGTATGTATAACTTGGTAACCTAGATTGCTAGCTAAGAGAAAAAAATACGAATATAGACTAGACTAAAAGAGAGCTAGCCAGATAGTTTGCTAGTGTGACGCTCCTGTTCTACCCACTCCCTACCGGACTCAAACCGGTGTCTCCAGAATGTGAGGCAGGTGCACTAACAAGGAGGCTAAATACTACAGCCTCTTGTGTCAGTCACTAGAGCACATCTTGAGGTCAGGAGAGTGAGGTTTATACACAATGCACAGCTGTCTATCAGGTGGCCACCATTACACTCATCACCCTAAACCTCACTCCCATCCAGGTCACTGCAACATTGTGACGCTCCTGTTCCCTGTCAAAAGCTACACTTTGATGCTGCGCTAATTTAGCACATTGGGAACATATTTAGGAGTGACCAGCTGTGAATATGTGTGCAACATGTCATGAAATTGACTAGAATTTATAGCCTCTGCCGGTGACATCATCAGGATGCGTCACCATTCTGTGTGTGTGTGTGTGTGTGTGTTTGTGTGTGTGTGTGTTGTGCTTCTCAACCCTGTCAAAAACTTTCTATGTTAGAATTTGTTAGGCAGTGCACAAAAAAAAACGCCCTCAGCAGCCCCCAAAGCAAGACCTCAGGACCATTATCTCCAGGAAGAGAAAGTCCTGACGGTCTTGCACCCAGCCTTGTGGGGGTAGGCCCCCCTTGGGACGGGTTGCGTGAGACATTCACCTGCACCTTCCTGATACCCCCATGAAACCTCTCCATTCCCACTGCCTCTGGTGTTTCGGAAGTTAGTGGTTTCCAGTGTTATGTTGTGTGTTCCATTGCTTCCTGTCATAGTCCAAGATGCAGAACACTCGACATCCCCACAACAGAAAGTGTCAAAATTGATACCCATCTCAAAGAACATGGCAGCGTGGAAGCTACTGCTGGGTGTTTCTATGTGGGTCCTGAGAACAGTAGGAAAAGTTTACAGAACTCAATTAATTCGCCATCCTCCGTGTTTCAATGGCGTGGTTCCCACTCCCGTGAAACCGGGACAAGTATGTCTACTGTGGAAAGAACTGCAAAATCTCTTGGTCAAAGGGGACATAGAACATGTTCCCCTTCCAGAGAGAGAGTCAGGTTACTACAACAGATATTTCATGGTTCCCAAGAAGGATGGGGGGTTGCGTCCGATTTTAGACCTTCGAGGCTTGAATCGTCCTGTCAGGCGTTCAAGTTCTAGATGCTAACCATCAGGACGGTTGCATCTCAAATACAACATCACAATTGGTTGGTCACGATTGATCTCATGGACGCATATATTTCATATAGAAATTCTGCTACAACACAGGAAGTTCCTGAGGTTTGATTTCAGGGGCAAAGCTTTCCAATATCGGGTTCTTCCATTCAGCCTAGCCTTATCACGACACACATTAACGAAGTGAAGGATACAGCACTGGCTCCTTTGCGACTCTGGGGCATCCGCATTCTGAATTATATAGACGACTGGCTGATACTAGCACAGTCACAAGAATTGGCATTACAGCACAGGGATATCGTCTTAGCTCATCTGGTTTCTCTGAGTTTGAGGCTCAGCATCAAGAAAGCATCCTCTCTCCCACTCAGAAAATTACATATCTGGGGATCGTATGGAATTCGATCATAATGCAGGCACAATTGTCTCCCGCTCGAATTGAGTCCATTCAGAACACCCTGAGAAAAGTCAGTCTAGGCCAAGGTTGCACTGTTCGTCACTATCAACGAATACTAGGTCTCATGGCATCTGCGTCCTCTGTGATCCCTTTGGGCCTTTTGCACAAGAGACCTTTCAGTTGTGGCTCAAAGACAGGGGATTTCATCCAAGGGTCAGTCACCTAAAGCTGATAAGGGTTACGTGCCGCGCAATGTACCCATTCTACGTGGTTCAGACCCCGGTTCCTCACTTTGGGTCCCACTCTAGGTGAGTCTTGCCGTCGCAAGCTGCTAACGACAGATGCCTCCCTGATGGGCTGGGTAGCGGTCTTAAGTGATCGTCCAGCTCAAAGGGAATGGGAGGTCATCAGCTCGATTGGCATGTCAACTGTCTTGAGTTGATGGCTGTATTTCTGGCCCTGAAGTACTTCCTCCAGTATATGAGAGTCTGCCATGTCTTTGGTGCAGGTGGACAACACAGCAGTAGTCTCTTACATAAACCATCAAGGAGGTCTATGGTCATGCCAGCTGAACAGACTGACATGACAGATTCTCCTTTTGGCCCTGGATGCCTGAATGTGGGAGCAGATTTACTGTTCAGACAGAAAATACCGGCAGGGGAGTGGAAACTCCACCCCGAGGTAGTGAAACAAATCTGGTTGAGATTTTACAGAGCAGAAGTGAAAATCTTCGCCTCCAAAAAAAAAAGCGCAATGTACCCTCTACTTCTCTCTGAGTCACCTTGCCCCCTGAGTCTGGACGCGATGGCATATACATGGTCCAGAATGCGCCTGTATGCTCCCGGGAGTCTTGGCCAGAGTTCGCCAGCAAAGGTCCTGCCTCTTACTATTGTGCCACGTTGGCCGAACAGCGTATGGTTCTCGGAGATAATGTCTCACCTCAAAGGCTCACCTTGGGCTCACATTCTGTCTCAGGTGCAGGGGATAATATTTAATCCCTGGCCCGAGTTGTGGAACCATCATGTTTGGCCCCTGAAGTGTACCAACTGAGGGACACTGGGCTTTCACCTGAAGTTATCGAGACCATTCTAAGTGCTAGGGCTCCCTCTACTAGAAGTAGTTATGCCAATTAATGGGGTGTCTTTGAAAGATGGTGCACTGCACATAATGCAGATCCAGTTAACTGCCACATTGCTTCAGATCTGGATTTTCTGCAGGAGATATTATCAGCAGGCACATGCCCCGCCACTCTGAGGGTTTATGTGGCCACTCTGTTGGCTTGTCACGCCTTGATTGATGGGATACCATTGGGGAAATATCCTAGCTTCAAGCTTCGCCAGTAGGGATCAGGGCTCACTCTACCAGAGGGGTCGCCTCCTCTAAAGCCTTGGCTAGAGGTGTGCCTCTGCAGCATGTATGTAATGCGGCAGGCTGGTCCTCTCCACACATATTCATACAATTTTATAGTTGGATGTTCATGCCACTCCGGGCTCTTATGTCCTTGAGTCAACCTCACAAGCTCATGTCTGAGACCTCTCGCGCTCTTGTGAGCACAACTACACAACTGTAAGGGGTCCACACATCCGCAGTGCGGCGGCGTGGGTATTCTCGTTCCCAAATCGCTAAATCAGCACAGCATCAAAGTGTAGCTTGTGATAGGGAACGTCTGGGGTTACTTAACTGTAACCCCTGTTCCTTGAAAAAGCAGAACGAGATGCTGTGCTTCATTGCTGCACTCAGGATGCCCCAGGACTGCTCTTCAGACAAAATACCTGATGATGCACCTGTGGCGCATCTATTTATAGCCCCTGTACCAGCGCATCCTGATGATGTCACAGGCAGAGGCTATGAATTCTAGTCAATTTCATTGACGTGTTGCACACATATTCACAGCTGGTCACTCCTAAAGACGTTCCCAAAGCGCTAAATCAGTGCAGCATCTCGTTCCGCTTTTTCAGGGAACAGGGGTTACAGTTAAGTAACCCGAGACGTTCTAACAGATCCATTCGGAACTCGAACCAGCATCTCCAGCATAGGAGGCATGTGCACTAACAAGGAGCCAAAAGCCTCTGGCACCATTTGGATTCACGTGAAAATCCCAGGACATCAGCAGTTACAGAAATACTCAAACCAGCCCATCTGAAATCAACAATCATGCCATGGTCCAAATCACTGAGATCACATTTTTCCCCATTCTGATGGTTGATGTGAACATAAACTGAAGCTCCTGCACTGCTGCCGTATGGTTGGCTAATTATATAATCTCATGGATGATTATTGGTGCCAGACGTGCTGGTTTGAGTATTTCTGTAACTGCTGATCTCCTGGGATTTTCACACACAACAGTCTCAGTTCTTTGGATGGAAATGCCTTGTTGATGAGAGAGGTCAACAGAGAATGGCCAGACTGGTTCGAACTGACAATGTTTACAGTAACTCAGATAACCGCTCTGTACAATTGTGGTGAGAAGAATAGAATCTCAGAATGCTATTCTGAGATGCGGGTTTGTGCTGTTTTGGCAGCACGAGGAGGACCTGTGCAATATTAGGCAGGAGGTATTAATGTTGTGGCTGATCAGTATACAGTATATAGTATTAGATAATTTTTTTTTTAAATGGTCAACAAAACACACTGGTAACAGTATTGTATATAGTAACATATTATGTTTATAATTTACATGTCATGATATTTGATTAAAAACTGTTACTTGCATTTATTTTTCACTGGACAGGGATATTAATTGAGGAGAGGCATCAAGGTTTTTGTTGTGAAGAAAGGGAACCCATAGCACTGTGTACACTAGCAGCACAGAAGTACACTGCACTGTCATCAGGTGAAAGTTTCTCTAATTTCAAAACACTGTTTTTATGTGCATTGCCTTCTAGATTTAGTTTATGTTTGAATTTATCCTCAATTGTTTCAGAACCACCCACAAGGTATCCCAGCAATACCAAATTTTCACTGCGTGTTTGTTTGTACCAGAGCATGACATTGTAAGAAGAAGAGCTGTGAGAACAGTGGAGTTCTTCAGATTGTCCAGGAGATTTAATCAGATCAGATTGATTCTGATGAACATCTTGACAAAAGGAAACATCTGAAAAGAAAGTGTGAAAATACTGTATGTAAATAACATCTGGCAGTCATGTTGCTGTTTATTCAAAATTCAGCAGTAATACAATCCATTTTACCTCACTGACACTAAAACATTTCAACCCGCTAAAATAGAAAACCTTTTTTAATTGCTGCCTTTAATCTTTTAAGTAATAACATAGTGATGACTAAGGGTTACAGTCTGTTGTTAGAAAGTGTGTTGCACTTTTTCTGCCACTGTGAAATTACACAAATGATTGTGATATAATTAATGGATTGAAACAAAGATGTTTTATAACATGGTGGTTAAGATTTTTTACACAAAAAATCTGATAGAAAACATTTATTTCCATCCATCCATCCATCCATCGTCAACCGCTTATCCTGTACAGGGTCACGGGGAGAAAACATTTATTTATTTAATTTAATTAATTTAGTTATTTTTACCTGTGAGATAGAGAAGAAAAGCAATGTTGATAAGAGCTCTGATCATGTTGGCTTGATTGTTCTGAGAAGAGATAAAGTATGTTTACGTATATGTGTGGAAACCATTATCACCCTCCCCTCATTGCCATAGTGTGCATGAAAGGTGCAAAGCTAAGCTGCACTGGTGACACAGAGCTTTGTTGATATTAAACATCAGGAATATTGTAATAAGTGGCCTCAAAAAGCAAAAAAACTTAAGCCACACCTCATCATAAATTACATTGTACTAGATAACTAAATAAAACCAACCATTTATTTTAAAGAATGTTATGAGCACACGTTTCAAGCAGAACATAAAAAAGAGGTTTCCAAGGTTTTGTTTTGTTCATTAATAAAAATAAATAATAAGTGACTAGTGTTTAAAATGTAGACAAAACGTATTCAGACACTTTCACAAATGTCAAATTTAATCAAACATGGTTAATTTGTTGAACTACACCTGTGGTTACTCTGGCAGGAGTAACTGTGTGAACTTCAGGAAAATTGACATCCACTCAAAGTTAGCATGGGACCAGATAGTTATAAGTAATTGCAAAAATGGCAAAGTCCACTCCTGAGAAAGGTTCTAGCATTATTTGTAGTTGTGATTTGGTTTAATGTTTGTTTTTAATATGTTTATACATCAAATGCACTTCTAAGTGTAAATTTAAAGTGTCCTTTTTAGGCCACTGTATGTGCACACACTAACTAGTCGATGTAAAGACTTGTGCATACTGTATTGTTTTAAGTTCATAAATAAATTCATATGACTACACAATGCTTTTTATGAATATAAAACTTGCACACACGTGTAAATGATTTGATAAGTCATGTTTGGTTAGTTTTTTTGTTCAAGAGAAGGAGCAAGAACACTGTATATGCTGCACAATTGTGTTTATGTTGAGCAAGAATGCCCTCTGCCTGTGTGATCTGGTATGACTAATTTAAAAAAAAAAAAAGCTTCTGTACATCTGTGAAGTGATTCTGTTACACAGTGTTCACTCACTGTGCACAAATACAAGGCAATGTCATGAGACTCATCAGCCCCATGAGTCACTGAATATTTGGTGTTGTTGAGTCTTCCAAATTCCACTTTGCCATAGCTGGTTGTGTATACTATGAGCTGCATACTTTCTGCATGGTGCTGTTGGAACCAGTACATTCCACTGTATATTGCACCTTTTGTGTGACTGCAGGTCAGGGTGGCTTTTTCCAAAGTGAAAAATATAGTAGGAGACTGCATAATATAATTTACATTACCTGACGAGAGAGAGAGAGAGAGAGAGAGAGAGAGGAGAGAGAGAGATGATCAATGAATAAATAATTTATCAACCGTATTTTATAATTAATTTCACAGCAAATTTTTTCGTAATCCAGGAGATTTCAAAATTCCTGAGATACACTGAAATTATACAATAAGGACAATTAATACTAGATTCATGATGACACTTCAAGTGATGTCTGAAGCCTTTATACAATCATGCCAATTTATTGGCAGATGGTGCTTAGATTATCCTGTTCCAACAGAGATAATTGGTGAAGCAGGAGTCAAACTCTCTTCCAGATTATAAAATCTCACAAATGTGACCACACTGTCACCATACAAATGTATTCCAATGATGCACCTCTAGCCAAAGCCCACGAGGATGCAATGCTCCTCGTAGAATGGGCCCGAATACCCAAAGGAAAATGTAAATTGTGTGCTATGTAAGCATTCAAAATCGTATCAACAAGCCAATGAGACACCGCTCAATAGCTTGGACACCGAAACACCTCTGTTGCGGCTACCAGCACACAAACAACTGCTCCGACTTATGTCACCAGCTAGTACAGTCAAAATAAACTCGCAGCACCCTAATTGGGCAAAGTATATGTAAAATTTCATGCTCCTCTGACTCAAATAGGGGAGGACAGAAAGCCTGAAAATTAATAGTCTACGAGCGAAATGATATAAACATGATCTTGGGGAAATAGCCCAAGCAAGGTCTTAACACCACCCTTGAATACCTTGGCACAAAATCCATACATAAGGTATTGACCGACAGGGTATGCAAATCACCAACCCTCTTAAACAATGCCAATGCCACCAGCAGGGCCATTCTGAAAGTCAGACACTTATCAGCAACTGTTGCCAGGGGCTCAAACAGGGCTCCTGAGAGTGCCTGAACACTTTGAACACCGTTAGACACCGGCGAAATGATAGAACACAAGCTGGAGACAGCAACGCCTGCATCATCCACAAATCTAGCTCCACCCCCAGAAACAGAGTCTTTTGCCTTGGCAACAGGACACTCTTGTCTAGGTTTACACACAGCTCTAGATTGGTCAGATGGCTGAGAATGACCTTTTGATGTTGGTATGCCAGAATTTCTGAGTGGGCTAGCACCAACCAAACATTGAGATAACATTGAGACAATGTGTGGTGCTTATGCTCACTGTGACTTTTGCATACATTAAATTCTGTTATGCATGTCTCCACACCTTGTGTCATGGAGACATAGGCCAAATTAAATCAGGCAATTATAAGGGCTGGCCACAAGCAGGCTCACAAAACGGCCTCTTATTCTTATGGGTTGACAATGTGTGTTGCTTATTTTCACTGTATGCCTTTGCATACACTTGTGTCTTGATGAACATCAAATTGTGTTATCATATCTCGAGACAGAGGCTGAATTTAGGAAGCAGGTTTTTTTTTTTTTCACTCCCTGGCAAGCTGCAGGAGGAAACTGAACCATGTTCTGGTTGTCGGATGTGCGAAGCTCATACAATGGCGAACTCATTCCGATTATGACTGAAGGGCAGATAGGAGAAAAATTTATACATTTATACAGTCCAATTTCTCTCACTGAATGGTGGCTCATCCTTCATTACACAGCAAGCCTGTAGGCTTGTGTGTAGATCTATTTTATTGTACATTGAGTTATATTACGTGCCCAGAGGCAGAGGCAAAACTCAAACTGAAAATATTCAATGCACGTTTGCCAGCGTAATTACAGGAGTAACTGAGCTAAATTAGTTTACTTCAAAAATAAAATATAAAAAACCAGGTTTGACACTTAACCGGTCCCAGCATTTAATGTGGGAACAACATGTAGTACCCAGATAGCATGAAACATCCTCGCAGAACAAAAGTATCACCTTGACCAACTCATTCCCTAGCACGTGCCGTGGGGAGAAAATCAAGGTAAATTCCAAGAGGAGCTGATATAAGCTCAAAATATTCCTTTGTGCGATGCACTTGGTTGGGTTCACCGGTCCCTGCATGATCCCCTCTGCCGCAAGCAGTGCTCTTTGAATGGGAGGGGAGAGAGAGAAAGGCCGAGGCTGCTCCTACATTGACTTATTCATAAATTCAGAAAAAGACAATTAGGACAAGGCGCAAATTTATTCCTTACTTCCCGATGGCGAATTCTCTATGCAGTGTTTTTAATAGCGACGGCTCAAGATGCACATTGTAACTCTTTCGCATGCTTTGATCATCAGAAAATGGCTGCCAAGCTAGGCCTCAGAGCAAGTCCAACAAGACACGCTTTCGCTAAGGGGGAGTGTGACAAACACGAAGAAACCACTGTCCATTCACACTGCAACTTCTCAGACAGAGCCAAAAAACCCCAAACAGCTTCTGCACACGGAGCTCCAAATTTGGAGGCCATGGAACTGGAACAGGTTGAGATAATGCCTCATAGCGAGAAACTGCGAGCACAGCTGTCCCCGTCGGACCCCTGTAACATTTAGTAAATGGTTATACTTAAATTGCTCTGAAAGTTATGCTGTATAAACAACATCCTTACTGTATTCTCCACTCAAAAGGGAGGACAAAGAAACCCTGCTTCGACATCAGTCATTGGAACAAACATGGTCTTAGACAAAATCATGCACTGAAGAACAGAAAATATAATGTGATAGCGCGAAGGGAGCACCTTTATGGAGCTCGCGACATAGCTCACTGGTGGCGTCACAAAGCGCCATCAGACAATAAATTGACGTGATTGTACAAGGGCTTCAGACCATGTGACACTCAGGACGTGTCCCCATAGCGATTACGCAGCTCAAGTCCCTCTAGAGGGAAACACTGCACTGTCATACAGTGTGAGGATGTTGATAGTCAGAGTGCTGTTTTTTCTTCCATCTCCATTCAGTTTGATATTCATACTCCTTGTTCTTATATTCTATTTTAAGATATCCCATTAATTCAAGGTGCATGATGTCGTGGCTTTGCATGTACCACTGGATTACATCATTGCCTTGCACACAGTGTGTACATATTATCTCAGAAAATGCATCTTGTTTCTTCAGAAGTTCAGACGGGGTCTGAATAACAGTTTTACCAATGACGGAGACAGTTGGAAGAAATATAAATGGCTCTGTTAAAAGCAGTTATGAGATCACTTAATGGAATGAGACCATTTGTAACCAAAATACTATTAAATTTGATTATCCAAAAGATAAAGAACAAAGACACAGTGAAACTAATCATGTTGTCTCTGCTGAGTGACTGTTCTATGAAATAACTGCAGTAAATGGAGGAATTGATGTCATATAGGGTGCAGAGTCACATAATTAAAAGTATTTAAATTCAATAAAAAATGTGACAAAGTTCTCTCTGAAAGGAGTCAGACAAACACCAAATGTAAGACGCTTTATTGTCAGCGCTTTTCAGTGTAATAAAAACATTCAACACCACTTCTTTTCAGCAGCATGAACACACATTAACGGGGTTCTTTTCAGCTCAACATAGACAAACACAGTTTCGTTGCGTCTCTCTATCTCTCTGTGTCTCTCTCGAAATCAGATCTGTTTGCAGATTTATCCCTTGCCCACCAACACCGCAATCACCAAAAGCTGAGAATTTTCTCCAGGTGTCCATCCCAGCCTCGCTCTGCACAGTTGTCGCTCGGCCCACCCTGCTTGCCACATACCCCCATCGCCCGACTGGCCGGGGAGCTCTCTGGTCTATGCCGTGCCACCCCACCATTTCTGAAGAGGAGCGCTGCCCTTTCGGCCGACCCAGCACCAATGGTTTTCCCTGCCTCTGAGAAACAGGAACAGCTCTAGGGGAAGAGAGTAGAGGGGCAGGGAGGAGCGAGAGAAGGAACGAGTGTGAGAGAGGGAGTGAGAGAGAGAGAAAAAAAAAGCATCCCACCCGGTCCTCAGCCAGCAGGAACACCTCTGCCAGCAATGCCAGGTGATGGCACTAGACTTGCTCAGCCATCCCTTTCAGTAGCCTGTTGATGAACCGCTTCATAACCACCATATCATGTATCCTCAGCGCCATGTTCTTGAGCCAGCAGCGAGGTCTCCAGCACAGCGTGGTCGCCTTTCAGATTTAAGCACCAATGTGACAAAGTTCTTTATCTCCCTGAAGGAGGCGGGAGCTAGGCAAACATCGAACATAAGGCACTTTATTGTCAGCACTTTTTAGTGTAACAAAACAGTCAACACCACTGCTTTTCAGCAGCATGAACACACATTAATGGGGTGCTTTTCAGCTCAACACAGACATGCACAGCTTCTCTCTCTCTGTGTCTCTCTCAACTGCAGCTCTAGTTGCGGCTTTATCACTCACCTGCCAACATTGCAATCACCAACAGCTGGGCGAGATCATTCATGCCAGGTGTCCATCCCTGCCTCTCTCCACACCGTCGTCGCTCTGACCCGCCCCGCTCGCCACAAAAAATAAAAAAATAATATACATCAAGAATAGATTGTAAAATTGCCAGATGTTTTACTTAAATACACACACACCTGGGGTAAAAGGCTCTCTCACTTGGGGTAAAAGGCCCCTAGGGGTTTAAAGTGATATTGTGTAGATACCAGGGCAATAGTTATTGTGCAACATTTTTCAAATAATGCAAATCATTTGGAGACAGCTAGACTCAGAAGAACTGCTCCAGAAAATCGCACTTTTTTTTTTAAAACTGAATTTTAACCTAAACAACTTTGTTCTAATTTATTTTTACACAAATTATGTTGCTCCATCAATTTTCAGTAAAAATTATAAAATATTTTGACCTTGATTCATTTTATGACCAGAAAAAAAGCCAAATTTCCTTAAGTGGTGCCTTTAACCCCGTTGTACACTATGACTTACTTTCTTCTTCAGAGCACAAATTAAGATTTTTAGGAGAATAGTTCAGCTCTGTAGGTCCATACAATGATTTGAATTGATGCCAAAATTTTGAAGTTCCAAAATACACATAAACACACAGTAATGTAATCCATAAGACTCCTGTGGTTAAATCCCTATCTTCTGAAGCGATATGATAGATGTTGGTGAGAAACAGATCAATATTAAAGTCCCTTTATCACTCTCCACTTTTCCACTTTTGTTCTTGGTGATCAGAGGGGTATAGTAACAAAGTACAAATACTTTGTTACTGTACTTAATTACAGTTTTTTAATATTTGTACTTAATTGAGTATAAATATTTCTTTGGATATTTATTTTATCTTTACTACATTTTGAAGAGAACATTTTTACTTTTACTCAGATAAATTTCTCCTGACACTCGTTACTTTTGCGACTGAACACCTAAAAAAATAAAATAAATAAATAACAGTAGTACATGCAAAAATGCATGCAGATTAGTGATAGTGATGTGCGATTCATTGAAAGAATAATTTGATTCCTTTGAACTAAACAAAAATATTCAAAAAGCGGTCTGAATTATTTGTTTTGAGAATCACAAATCTGAATCAAAATCACAAGCGAATTGTGCGCCAGATTACGTGTTCCATCATCTCTCTCCTCTGGGGAAGACAAGAAACTGCTCATGTGAGTTAATTTTTTTCAGACTAATTACATTTATAAGTTTAGGCTTAAACATTATGAAAGTTTATAATAATGAAGTAATGTGTGATCAGTTTCCCGCTTTCCAGGAGACTTATAAAAGTCAATCATGCGTTCACATTTTACATTTAACCAAAGTATGATGTGTATGAATAATTACCAGCACTCATGAAAATGTCCAACATTATTTATTTTTATATTTTATGAAGGTGTGAAGTGTCTTTGCCGGAGCAAAACTAGTTTTCTGGTGGTTGCTAAAGTATTAAATTTGAATGGTAGCACATTTATGCTACAGTATGTGGTAACTATGGTTTCCTGGATGGTTGCTAGGGCATGCTATGCAGTTGTCAAGGTGATCTCTGCTGTGTGTTTTGGCGCATTCCTACAATATGTGGTTGCCAGGTTGTTACTATGCTGTTGCTAAATTGTTTTCTGTGTTTTTTGCACATTGATTGCACATGACTGTGTTCTAGGTGATTGTCAGGTTGTTGCTATGCAGTGAAGGTGTTATTATTGTGTTTCAGCACATTTCTATGCAGTGTCTGCAGAACACAAATAAAAAAAAAGATTTCCAGAAGAATATTGCTGTTATGTAGGTCAGTTCAATGTAAGTGAATAGTAGCCAGACTTTTAAAACTCCAAAAAACACATAAATGCAGCATAAGAGTAATCAATAAGACTCCAGTGGTTTCATCATTGTCTTCTGAATGGACCAAATTGTTTTTTGGGTGAGAATAGACCAAAATATAACTATTTTTTCAACTATAAATTTTGACATTAGCAGTCTTCTCGGTGATCAGGATTTCAAGCTTGATTACACTTCCTATAGCGCCACCTAGGGCTCTGCGCATATGCCAAGCACTAGAAAGTGAAATCAAGCTTGAAATCATAATTGTGCCTAAAGATTGCAATGGCAAGAAATACAGAGAATATGAGTTACAGTTTGGTGTACTTTTACCCAAAACCAACTGAATCGCTTCAGAGGACATGGATTTAACCACTGTAGTAGTATGGATAATTTCATGCTCCCTTAATGTGCTTTTTGTAGCTTGAAATATCTGGCTGCCATTCACTTGCATTGAAATGACCTTTAGAGCTGAAATATTCTAAAATCTTTGTTTACGTTCTGCAGATGAAAGAAAGTAATACACATTTGGGATGGCATGAGGCGAGTAAATGATGAGTACCACCATTTAATTAAGTTGTCATGGGTTTAATGAACTGTTCCGTAATTTATGCAATTTGCATGTACTTTTGATACTTAAGTAAATTTAATATCAGTTACTTTAATACATTTACTTAAGTGATTTTCTCATGAGCTACTTCAACTTTTACTTGAGTCAATTTCCATGAAAGTATCTTTACGTTTTTTCAAGTATGACAAATGGATACTTTAAACAACACTGTTGGTGACTTACGTTCTTTGTGCATATCGCCACCCACTGGGCAAGGAGGAGAATTTATGGTAAAAATGTATTTAATATTGATCTCTTTCTCATCCACACCTATCATACCGCTTCAGAATATATGGATTTAAACACTGGAATCTTATGGATTACTTTTATGCTTAATGTATGTGCTGTTTGGAACTTAAAAAACTTGCCATCCATTCACTTGCATTGTATGGACCAACAGAGCTGAAATATTCTCCTTAAAATCTTCATTTTAATTCTGCTGAAGAAAAAAAGTCATTCACATATGTAATGGCATGAGTGTGAGAGTAAATGAGATTATTTACATTTTTCAGTGAACTATCCCTTTAAGTATTCCATTATTCAGAAAAGAACAACTGCTACAACTGTGTGCACCTCAACTCAACAGGAAACTCTAACACCACCTTGCAGATGCAAAGACCTGCTGTGGTAAATTCTGCAGCAACAGCACTTACAGAGCTTTTTGTTTTGTGGCATAGCTGCACATCACACTGTGCAAATTAGCTGCACAGTCATAGACTGTGCTGTCACTTGTTAAAAGGTCATTGATGATTAAGGAGCTTCTCTTAGCTCCATTTCCAGTCAGGATGATTATTCTATGAAATTTATCCTCTGAGAAATAATTTTTATTCCATATATGTCCCATTAAAATAAACCTATGACCCCATGTTTGTTTATACTAGAACATCACAGTGTAGCTGTGTATGTTGTGTTCACAAACAAGCTCTGCAGTATCTCTCTCCATACTAATTAGATATGAGGGGCTCCGTTGAACACTGCCACTGAGGACAGAACATGAAAAAAACAAAACAAAGGGAGAAATAATGTAAGAGCAAAATTTCAAGCCTTACTAGAATTATTTTTTTGATCATGTAAATAGTTTACCTGTGAGCCAAATTAGTGATATAACTCTGAACATGTTTATTTGTGCTGAAGAAATAATCTAAGTGAGAAATGTTCAGTCTTTGTTGATTCTGCATCCCTCTGAGCAGGCACGTGCACACATAGACATCAAAGGGGGCTTGAGCACCTGCCCTTTTTTCTTCCTCGAGAGAAAGTGAGGTCTTTTTTCGGAGGTGTTTTTATGTATTTTTTATAAATTAATAATAATAATATATATATATATATCAAACTGAATTAACGTGTTAAATCGACAGCACTAATATATATATATATATATATATATATATATATATATATTAGTGCTGTCGATTTAACACGTTAATTCAGTTTGATTAATTTGACAACAAATAACGCGATAAAATAATTAACGCAATTAATCGCACTGCCCCGGACCATAATTGGGAAGATTCCTGAGAAATGCAAGCTTGTAGTACCACCTGTTAACCCCAGAGGGAACTGAAATTTCAGCTGTTTGAGCAACGCGCAGTTTATACAATGAAGAAAACAATATTCAACAGACACACAACACAAACGTGCGTTACGTTCTTGCGTTCAAAACACTTGAAGGAGCACAAATGCCAACTAAGGGATCTCAAGATGTGTTTAAAGATTGAGTATTAAACGATATTTAACTTCACACAGTGACCTAAACAATTTATGTTTATGACACAATGCACCTGAGGCGCTACGTATATATATATATATATATATATATATATATATACTATGTATAATCTTTATATATTTAATTATTGTTATATGAGGGGCTTTCTCAGCAAATATTTGTATATGCGATTAATTAATCGGGACACCATGTAATTAATTCAATTAAAAAATTTAATATATATACTGTATATATGTACAACAGTTAGCACCGGTCCTCGAATATGATTGGATGAGAGACGTTCCACGAGCACTGATGGTCTGACACCATCAGCACTCTAGGACGCTTCACTGTGTGTTTATCACTCCGCCACATTAACCTTTGAAAACAAGGGGCTCGCGACACTTGATACATCAAAGTTTTCATCAGCAGGCATGGCAAATTATACTTTTTTAAAGAATATATCATTTAACGTAAAGTACTAAAGCTCATCAGGCGATGAAAACGACAGAGGTAAACTGGCTTTAACAGCACAAACTTCAAGAATTGTAACCATCTCATCAAATGATTTAGACAACTTGGAGAAAATCCAACACAAACCTAACACTGTGTGTGGCAAACAGTGTGGGCTGTGAATCGCTTCAAAACTTGGCTAGATTAAAAACTGCTCACCATAGAGCTTAAAACCATCAAAAAGTCACAACTAAGCTCGGTGAAAAGACCCCTATTGTTTCTGTTAGTTTTCTTCTTATCATTATTATTATTATTATTATTATTCTGCTACTTCCGCTCTTGAGTCAATGGCAGCGCATAGAACCACTTGCGGAACAATTTGGCACACAGATAGAGAACAGTCTGAACCTACTTTTTCAAACTCGTCCTAGGCCGCAGAGTTTCCGCTAGAAAAAAATGGTGCCGGTCAAAGTGACCGGCAGAGGTTTCGTTTTACGGACATTTTGATGATATGCCGGTCAAATATCGCCTCTTAATTAGTCAAGTTGAGGAAAACTGGAGGCAAGCTATGTAACTTAAAAAAATAACATAATCAGGCCGTATAGAATGCAACATGTTTATTAGCCTAACTTTCAAATAGACGGAAAAAACATGAACGTCCAATTGGCGTTTCACATTCATTGTTTAACAAACCAATCCCCCTTCCCCACATCAAATATCTGAATAGTAGCCTATTGTTTTTACTCAAGCGAACTTAATTATACACTCTCAGTATGTCTCATTTAGCTGGTAACATGCTGGTAACCGTGAAATGACTCCTTGTCAAATGAACTGGAACAAACAAATGACTAGGCCTATAACATTGTCTCGCGTCATTTTAGGCTACTTTTTACGCTGTTTTGCAGTGCTGAATTGTGCAGCTGCCGACTTAAAATCAAAACTTCCCAGTGTCTCTCCACAACTTGCAATGCGCATAAGCCGCGTAACCTTGTTCTTCGCAAGGCGACTTCGCTGCTTCGTCTTGATCCGATTCTGCAGCGAGAACCCCCTCTCTGCAGGAACACTCGAGACCGGGATTACACAGGCTATCTTGGCGAGCTTGGTCCACTCTGGATACATTTTAGGCTTATTCTCAAATTCAGACTGTGTTAGGGGGGCGGGATTATTAGGCAATTTTAATCGGACAATTTGACCGGAGAGATTTAATTTAGTCGGACATTTCATTTTTTTTCCGGCCAATGTCCGGTAATTACCGGACAACGGAAACCCTGCTAGGCCGTTTGTCTGATTTGAAAAACTTGGTCTGAATCATCTAGAGGCAGTCATAACAAAAAGAATCACAGAATTTTGATAAACCATACCATTGTCATATGGCACTGAATCTTCTGAATTGAGGCTGAATCTTCGTAACGCTTTGAGTGATTGGGACAAAACTTGGTACATGTCATCACCATTAGGCTCTGAGGTTACCTGCAGCGTTTTGTTGCATTGCCCCCAACTGGTCATGAGATATGAAAAAAGCTAATTTTTGCTTATTACTTCTGAACAGTTTGTTATAAAATAATCAAATTGGTCTCATTAGATTCAGAAGGGCATAGTGAGTCCAACGATATGAAAAATTCCTATGTCGGCCATTTTGGACGTCAGCCATTTTGTATTTAGTCATAAAATGCTGTATTTTACGAACGACTTGGCATATCATTACGAAACTCGGTAAGTGTCTTTGGCACCATGCTCTGTAGGGACTCACAAAGTTTGTGACAGCGTCACCTTGTGGTCAAAAATTATAATGCTATTTCATAAAAATGCTAATAGCTATTGATAGCTTTTGCCTACTGTCATGAGTCTGTCTTGATAGATTCCATGGTTCATACCGAGAACAATGAAACCAATTATGTCATGATTGAGTAAACTTCCTGTCCGGCATTTTTAAATGTTTTGAAAACATACTTTTTGGAACTCCTTGACTATTTGTCTAATTTGCACAAAAATTGGCCTGCATCATCTAGAGGCACTCACGACAAAAAACATATTCACAGAATTGTTATAAACCGTACCGTTTTCGAATGGCGCTTCAACGAATTTGACAAAGAATGTGCAAAATTGAATTTGAGGCTGTATCGAAACTTGGTACACACCATCAACATTAGGCCCTGACCTTGCCTGCAGCATTTTGGCAAATTGCCTCCTACAGCTCAGGAGACAGCTAAAAACAATTTTTTGGCTTATATTATTTGAACACTTTTCCTGAAAAATTATGAAAATTGTCTCTTTAGATGAAGTGATACATACTGAGTCAAAGGATAACACATTTTCCTATGTCGGCCATTTTGGATGTCGGCCATTTTTAATTTAATCATAAAATGCTGTATTTTCCAACGACATGGCGTATTGTTACGAAACTTGGTATGTGCTTTTGGCACCATGCTCTGAAGGGACTGAAAAGGATTTGGGACAGTGTCACCTTGTGGTCAAAATATATTTATATAAATACTAATAGCGATTGACTCCTTTTGCATACTGTAATGAGACTGATCTTGATAGATTTTGTTGTTCATGCCGAGAATAATGATGCCAATTAAGTCATGATCAATCTAACTTCCTGTCGGCCACTTTAAAATGTTTTGAAAAGCTACTTTTTTGAACTACTCCTAGATTGTTTCTCTGATTTGCACAACAATTGTTCAGCATCATCAGAATTTTGATAAATGATACCGTTTTTGAATGACGCTTCAACGAATTCTAAGAAGAATGCTTAAAATTAAACTTGAGCCTGTATCTCTGCAACACTTTGAAGGATTGGGATGAAACTTTGTACGTGTTATCACCATTAATTCCCAAGGTTACCTGCAGTGTTTTGGCACACTGTCCCCCACTGGTATGGAGAAATAGCTATTTTGGCTTATAACTCTTGAACGCTATCTTGCATGATAACCATCATGCCCAGATAGTACCTCAGCAGTTTCAGAACAGTGCCACATACTGGACAAAAGTGAAATAGCAATGTTTAGTTAGAGAATCAATGGAGTTTTTTATGATTGAAAGTTTTCTTTTTCTGACTCCACATACACTCTTCATCAGACTCTAACCGAAAACATGTCAAAAAGCTTCTTTTGCTGCTCATGGTGCCAATTATTGGCTTGACACCGATATCGCTGCTTGCAGCTATATTTATTATTATTTTTATTATTATGCCCTAAAACTGTTAGTGCAGACCAAACCGTAGGAAGTAGAGAGCTGAAACTTTGAGGGAAGGTAGTACCCAGAGTACTACAGTGTATCAAATTTTTGGCCCGATTGGCCTCAAGGTGGCGCTATAGTGATCATGTTTACGTTTTGGCCCATAATTCCTAAACCGTTTGTCGCACTCTCAAGTGTCTTAAATCTTTGGATTCCTTGGCTCATGTCGAACAAAACTTAAATTTAATTTCTGTCATGAAAAAGTTAGCGCTAATTTGCATAATTCGAAAAACCTAATTTTTCGAACTCCTCCTACACCATATGTGCAATTCACACTAGAATTGGCGTGTCTACTATTAAATCTCCTGACAAAAAATGTATCAAAGGAATTTTGATTCGTCAAAACGCTATGCAGATATAAGCCGATGAATTGTCTGGTGCTGTCCATTTTGTACGTTTTGACCAATATCTACCAAACGAAAAGGCAAAAATGTTACGAAACTTGATAAACATAGACAAAAGGACATTCTGAGGATGCACACAAAGTTGTAAAATGTTTCACCTTCAGGGTGTGCTACAACTAAAAAATGCTAATAACTCTGCAACCATATGATCAATGAAGTTGAAAATTGGTATGCATCTTGTAGGGGCCAAAGGCTAACATATACTACAATATCAGTTGGACAAATAAAAAACATACCTGCCAGCAGCCAATCAATATTCAGCAGCTAATAACGTCAAATCTGAATGGCCGACCGTTACGAAACTTGAGATACTTGTAGACAGTGTTAGATTGAGGCTGTGTATCAAGTTTTATGAAAATCACCACAAGGTGGTGCTATAACAATGACATTTACATTTTCACCAATAACTCCACTACCAAGTTGAATAATCTCAAAATACTTTTTTTCCTCAATTCCTTGCACCAAGACCTACAAAATGTATATCTTAGTTTTATGGCATTTTATAAAAAGTTTCCGCTATTCTAATTTTCGAGCTTCTTTTTCGAACTCCTCCTAGGCCGTATATCTGATTCTCACAAAAATTGGTGTGTGTCTACAATGAACCCTTCTGACAAACAATTATCAAAGGAATTTTGACTCGAAGCGTTGTGAAGATATAAGCCAAATAATTGGTCAGGAGTCATCCATTTTGTGCGTATTGACCAATATCTACCAAACGAAAAGGCCAAATGTTACAAAACTTGATACACATATACAACAACACATTTTGAGTCTGCATACAAAATTATGAAAACATTAGCCTATAGGGGGCGCTAAAACTAAAAAATGCTCATAACTGCAACTGTATTATCAATGAAGTTGAAAATTGGTATGCTTCTTATAGGGGCCAAATGCATACATATTCTACAATATGACTCAGACAAATAAAAAACATGGCCACCAGCAGCCAATAATTTTTCAGCAAAATGGCTGTATAAATGGTGTGTAAATTATTGTATATTATTCAATGTTATCTGCTATTGTGAACTACATGTAGGACTCCCTAGGTCAATAATTATCAAAGAACAGTTGAACTTTTGTTATTTATTTATGTGGGTTTGACCAAGTGTATCCAAAAGCTTATAATTCCTAAAATAAATATTAAAACTTCTAAAACCTTTTTTGGAGATTGGGTGCATTGTGGCTTTATAACAGTTAAAAAGAAAAAAAAATTGCCACCATAACAATTATCCTGTTTCAGGATTGTTGAACACAAGACATCAGTCATATTTAACACCAGTTTGCAAATTCAGCAACTTACAAAGTACATATACATATACAAATACATTCCTTTTTGTATACTTTGAAAGTTCTTAAAAGGCTTGAACCCGTTAATTGCTGCTAGCAGCTATATTTGTTATTATTATTATTATTATTATTATTATTATTTAAATGTACTTTAATTGACTATCATAAATCAAAACACGTGTTCTGGTTTAAAGCAAATTAGTTTATTTGTATAGGTCAGAAATCTCATAAGTCGTATTTGGAGACCATCACGACACTAGAAAACACTGGAGTGCAGTCATAGCAGATCAGTAGGAAATCGAACCAGGAAAGCGACAAAAAAACTCCATCTCCAAATGACTAGTTCAAAGGACGTACCATTAATGGGAATGTACAAATAAATGTGTACAATAATCCCAAGACCAGCAAATGCACTAGGTTGTTGTCATTAGCTGCCACAATGTTGTTTCTTTTCTAAAGCTTTTGAAAAAAAAATCTAATTAAATGTAATATATAAATGAAAATGATAAAACTTTAAGTTAAGTTAAAGTTAGTTAAACTGTTAAATTTTTGTTTATTGAAGGATGGGAAATATATAGCCTTTATGAAAAATAAAATAAATTCCTGACCAAATTGCATGTAAATTGTCAGTTGTTAACTTCTTGTTCATCAGTGGATAAGCAATATATAAATAATAAGAATGAAATAAATATCAAACTATGCTGTGTTTGAAATGTCATTTATATTAGCTTGTTTGTTTATTGAATACTACATAAGTCATGGCACACACTGGTAACCACACATGCTCTCTCTCTCTCTCTCTCTCTCTCTCTCTCTCTCTCTCTCTCTCTCTCTATCTCACACACACAAACACATACACAAACACACACACACACACACACACACACACACACACACACTCCCTGCCTCATTAATGTCATAACTTGTTAAAACATGTCAAAACAGCCAAAGCCCTTGTTGGTAGTTTTAACATGACGTTTTCGAAGCGCATTGTTTGAACTGCACAGCACATCCTGCTCTGTGGCGTAAAAAAAGTAGTTCCATGCACAAGTGCATTTTTTATGACAGTCCTAAATTTCTTTCTTTCTTTTTTTTCTTGTTTGTTGAACTGTGATTACCTACGGTGCTCGGTCTTTGGCTGAATCACAGCAGTGCTGATGTAGGGCCATATCGCACTATTGCTCATGTGATATTGCTTAAATATATTCCTGTTTGCGCACAGATTCCCTGTCAAACAAATATATTTATTGAATAAAAAATCTAAATATCAGGTTGGGAGATGAGACTTTGTCAAATTCGCATGCCCTCCCTCTGTGTCTCCGTGCAGCAGTGCAGCACAGACATCAGACACACAGCAGCCCCTCCCAGCTCTTATCCCAGTTGTGTTTTTCTTGGATTGTGTGGAGGTGAGTGGTGATGAACAAAATACTAAGCTACCAGTGCCTCAACTTTACAGCTAATTAGCCAAAAGGCAAATATTGTTAACTTGTGTCTTGCTAACATGCATGACTCATGAGCTACAAGCCATACAGGCTAATGTACTGTACTTAATGAAGACACTACAGGTGAATACAGAACAATTTGTGTCTAATAACGCCATCACAATCACCACATTGAAATGCAAATTAAGCGTTAACTAATTGAAATGCGCTAATTTGCATACATTTGACAAGGCACTTCTGGTGAATATGATGCAAGGCTCGAAATTGCACCCTTTTTGGTTGCATATGCTCCCGAAATTGTATCTGTGTGCCCTCAAAATACGTTTGGGATATAATATTCGCTAATTACTGCACTATGTGCCTGCTGTGAGCTGATACAGTGACCGGTCCACCATTCTATTCAACGTTACATAACCAATTAAACTTCATCTTTACATTCTTAACTTATTGCAGATAATAGATGAGATGCTATGAAAATGGCTCAATGCACTGCTTTCACTGCAAAGACTGTGGGACAGAGGTTGCAGGTAACATTGCATTCATCACTGAATCCACACATTTTAAGCACGAGAGCTTGATTAAACATGGGGAGAGCACCATGCACAAGAAATGCCGGGACAAGTGTGTGGCAAAGAATTCAGGATCAGGTTCGATTTCATGATAGCAGATACCATCCACGAGAACACTGCAGTTAAAGAATCATCAGCTCAGTACATCTCATTCATCATTGATGGAGACACCAAAATGTCTGTCAAGGAGTGTGTGATAGTGGATGTCCGCATCCTGCTTGATGGACAGCCCACAAACATCCTCGTTGTACATGTTGAGGTGGAACACGCCAATGCTGATGGTGAGGATGTTTTTTTAAATACATAGCCTATTTAGTATTATATAGTAACACGTTGATTTACCTGCAGTTATCAATGGCAATATATTAACCAACCTGTGACAGGGCGGAGGGCGGGGCCAGGTTGTGACGCTGCACACCCGGCCCCTAATCAGGCTAATCAAGCCTCAGAGAGGGATAAAGGCCGACTGGATGCTGCAGTACAAAAGAGCAGGAGAGATATTTATGGGCAGCTGTCTGACACCTTTGTTTTTTTGTCTTTTTGTTTAGTTCTACATTAAATGATTATTTATATTGTCAAGCTGGTTCTCGCCTCCTCCTTTCCATTAATCCTTTTACACTGATGACAAAACCCGGGAAGGAGGAGGGATGCACTGTAATAGAGTCCTCGCCACTACCATCCACCCAAACGGAGCAGCTGAGGCCATCCACTGGAGGACGGAGGAGCCCGGCTGCCTGGAAGTGGAGGAACGGCCGGCAACCACGAGGGGAGGAGGGGATCCCAACCAAACGCCTGAAACAGTTACCGCTGCCAGGGGCGGGAAGACCCCTACCATCCACCAAAAACGCAGCGGGGTGTTCCGTCTGCCAGGGGCCGGAGGACTGCCTCCGATCCACCTGGGGAGGCGTGGCTATCATCCGCTAGAGGGTGGAGGAGTGGCCGAGGACCAAGCTACGGCATATCGGAGAACCGCCATTTTTTTGTTCTCTCTCTCTCCTGCTGCTGCAACGCGTTGGCCTTTCCCTCTCTTTTAAATTTTACTTTGGTTTTTAGGGGGTACGGAACTGGTACAGGGAGTACCCCCTGTGTTTTTAATTATTGTTTCCCTCACCCTGTCCCCTCCCAGATTCAGGAAGGTGGGGATGACCTGCAGGCAGATGGGTCGGAAGGGAAAGGGTGGGGGGGGGGGGGGTGTACGTCATTCCGGGGACTCCCCGTCCTGAGAGAATGTTGTGATGCTGCACACCCTACCCCTAATCAGGCTAATTAAGCATCTGAGAGGGATAAAGGCTGAGGTTTACAGGCAGCTGTCCGACAACTTTGTGCGTTTTGTCTCTTTGTTTAGTTCATCATTAAACTATTATTTATGTCAAGCATTCTTGTCTCTTCCTTTCCATTAATCCCTTTACACTATAGTAAGGTCACTTGTAATATCACAATTATTCAGTGTCTTACTGAACATGTATGCTTGTTTTTCTATTGTAAATTGATTTATTTGTTAAATGTAATTGTTAAATTATTAATGCTGTTAGCGCTGTTTAAACAGTATAACCAGGGGGAATTATTTTAAGATTCTATCTAGCCACCAAGACAAAAAAAAATCTGTTAATATATATATAAATTGTAATTGTGGTGCTCCTCATTTTTAAATTAGTAAAAAAGTTAATTTCAAGCCCTGGGATAAACAAAATAACTAAAGCATATTACCACAGAACTTCCTCTGTTAATGACTTACATCAAGAGTCATTTCCCCTTCAGTGTTATGTGTAAATATGCAGATTAGCATATTTATTTTGTAGAAATTATTATTTTGATTATTATTCTGATTATTATGTAGAAAAATTGCGTGAGTGTGAGGGAATTAAATAAATTGGTAAGGATGTCAGAGTTGTGTTAATATATTTAACGGTTTGTTTAAAAATAAACAATATATAAATAATTATGAGAAGAGCCCTTTTTTCCCACTTGAGCCCCTGCCTCCCAAAATGTCTGAGCACGTTCCTGCCTCTGAGCATAGGAATGCCAGCTCCACAAAATGCTTTCTACAGATACAGGACTAAGGTGGACCACTAGCGCCTCCAACCCACAGGTTTTGTAATTACTGCAATTCCTGCCATTAGGCTTATGAAGTTTGACACATGTATTCTGTAAATCTAGTTCAAATTTAAATAAAATTGGGAGGCTGCATAGTTGAAGAAAAATCGATAATTCTAATTGAATAGGGTATTGATCTAAATATTTAAAACCAACATACTGTTAGAGAAAGCACACATTTGTGAAATTGCACTTTTGAAACTTTAAAGGAACAATTCACCCCAAAATAAAAAATCTCTTATCATTTACTCAGTCTCATGATATCACAGATGTGTGTGACTTTCTTTCTTCAGCAGAACACAAACTGAGATTTTTGGAAGAATATTTCAGCTCTGTAGGTCCATAAAATGCAAGTGATTGGGTGCCAAGTTTTTAAGCTCCAAAAAGCACATATAGCCATCATAAAAGTAATCCACACAACTCCAGTGAATTAATGTCTTCTGAAGTGAAACGCTAGGTGTGTATAGATCAATATTTAAAACTTTTTTACAAAAATTGTTAACTTCTGGCCAGGTTGATGATGAGGGTGGAGTTCAAACTGCCTCTCACACGATGTAAACGCGAAAGCCTCCTCAGCATAGATATTCATACGTAGATACCTTAATAGAAGCTGTTGTTATGGACCGTGATTATTCCTTGCAAAAGCAGCTATTATGGATCTACAGAGCTGATGTATTCTTTCAAAAATCTCCACTTGTGTTCTGCAAAAAGAAAGAAAGTCATCACACACATGCACAGATAGACTCCAGATTGTGCTCAAATAACTGCACTTTTGGCCTCTGACTAGATAAATATCCTTTTTTTTTCGATTTCTTTTTCCTAATTTTATATTTTAGTTTTTAAATTTGGCCAATGGCATAAATTCTCAATTAAAAGCTTGCTTTAATGCCCGACAACAGCATTTGGGTTATAATTCTGCGAGACAGCACAAGCCCCTGATCCTCCCTCTCTGACTTCCCTTGTCACAGCCACCAAAGTTAACACAAGCAAATCAAGAACCCTGTGGAGCAGCATCCACGTCTCATGGGCCTGCCTTCATTGGTGACAGCCAGCTAAAGATAGTGTTTGCCCTAAGCTTCGGCATTGTTTGTCACTGTTGTGAAATTAAACCACTATTAAAACATATCAATACAGCCAGACTAACTTAGGCAATATCCCTCCATTAAGCCTAACAACAAGCAAGCTGGTCTGGCGTTGGCATCAATGTAAAACAAGTGAACTATGGTAGGCAAGTTCCTTTGTCAGGCAACTGAAACAAATAAATATGCATTAACGTGGTTAATAGTGAATCATATTTGGATATCAGAAGCATTTGCCGACCTGTCACCCGTCACAAGAAAATTTGCAAATATATGATTTGTCCACTGTTTACATGCTCATACATATTAGCAAAAGCTTTAAGATATAGTGTAGTAAATTATCGATTCTAACTCACGTGACACAAAATGTACTGGTAATTGTAGGCAAGCCAACTGATTGTCATTTCAATACAATAGTCCAGGGCCTTTACAAGCTCAGATTTGAAAGTTTATCTGTTCATCTAATTTTTATTTTAAAAGCAGGATAATGATCCTGCTCCCTTCACCTCACAGAACACACTTAGCCTAAGTGCTACAACTGAACATGGGCCAGCTTTGAAGTTTGGAGGGTAGATTGGTTGGTTTATTTTTTTTTATTATTCAGAGAACAGCCTTTTTCAATTTCATGTAATGATTTGTTGATTTTGAATGGTTATTTCATTTATAGACCACTTAAGCATGCACAATGTGGCATTGTTTTATTTGTTGTTGCCCGTTCTTGTGATAAATGTAGAAAAAACAGTGTTTCCCATTAATTACCTAGATTTAACTATTTAGAATATTCAAAAATATTAGAATATACCTGTTAGGCATATTAGTGAAATAGGAATACTTATAAGGATATTAGGCATGTTGTCTTTATCTGGTGGGTGCTCTGATATACAGTAAATGCAGGGGAATAAGGAAGTGACATCGTCTTTGAGCACACTGACAAGAGTTGCTGGTTGAAAAGAAATGACTTTGCTTTTCTCTTGCAGGAATGTCTTTGTAGTTGCTCTTGATATTGACATGTAATGCTGAGAAGATTACTTCTAAAATGTAAACAGGATTACAAATTACACTGTTTAAATTTTAATCTGTTACGTAATCTTTTAGATAACACTTTTCAGGTAATCTAACTGGATTACTTTCGGAATACCCATCACATTTTTTTATGAAAATCCAATTATTCATTTAAAATGTGTCAAGTACCAATTAGCATTCCTTTTATTAAAAATGGCTAAACATAAGATCAAAGGAAAACTTGCAATTTGTCAGTTGTTAAGGAAAAAATAAAAGTGCTATAAGGATCATAAAAATGTGTTACTCAAAAGTCAATGAGAAAATATTTGTATTTTTAATTTTAAAAGAACTGTTGTTATTTAGGAAATTAGGAAAAGGGATTGGAATATGTACCCTCCAACACTGAAATCAACAATGAGAGAATGTCTCTAGATATGATGTACGAATGTCTCTAGAGATCCTCATTATTCATGAGAAGTTCTGGCCTTAAGCTTAGACAAGCCATTTTTTACAATCCTGACACAGGTGCATTTGCATAGTAAAAAAACAAAAAACAAAGTTGCATGTGACCGACACCTCTGAAATGTTTCTGAAGCATGTGTTTTTACAGAAGAGTGTCTAGAATTATGGGCAAGGGCTTGTTTGAAATACATTATTAGTAATGCAGGGTGCAAATAGAAACAGGATGGTATTTACCTGTGCATTAATTTAGAATCTAAATTTAAAACAGAAACCAAATGCCCTGTGGCTTTTTGTGGACTTGCAGTGCTTTTCCAGTGCAATGGAGTGTTTCAATTTCAGTAGCTACATGCACAAATAGCTAGATGATACACAGAATAATTATTATAATATTTAATATTATTAACTTAATAATATATGAAAACATGCAGAACCTCCAAATGCTTCTTCAGATTAGATGTGAAGTCTTTTTCAATGGATATAATTTTTGTAAGGCAAAGATTGCATTGTTGAGTTATTTCCTCTGTGTTTCTTTAAAGTTCAAAAAATGTTTTGGCATATGGTCAAATGAGGAGAGGGAGCGCATTGTTCCCTTTACAAAAAGCTTCTCTAGGATGCTGCGCTGAGAAAAGCGCTTTGGGAACAATCCTACATTGTGACCAGCTGTGAATGTGAATGTAACACGTCAATGAACATTGACCGGAATTTATAGCCTTGGCTGATGTAATCATTAGATGCACCTGTGGCCAGGCTATAAATGGATGCGTCACCAGAGTGTCGTCAGATCCGTTTTTTTCAGAGCCATTCTGTGTGTGTGTGTCTCACAAGCCTGTCACAAATTTTCTTAACTCTGTTAAGATTTTGTTAGGCAGTGCGCAGTGAACCTTTTCTCCTTTCTATTTCCCCTGAAAAAGAAAAAAAAGGAAAAGAATGATTGATAAACAAAACAAGTTTTTGTTTTGTGTGTTTGGGGAAGAGCATGCTGCTCTTGCGTTGGGGCGGGGCAGGTGCGAGCCTTGCAGTCTGTTTACAGCCGAAATGCTTCGCGCTCGTCTCGCTTACTTCCAAGAGCCAGTGCCCACTCTTTCGTCGTGGGGCTCTCGCATATATCTGGCTGAGGAGCGAGAGACGGGTCCCTATCGCTCGCTCTCTCCCCAGATCGAGCTGATCCTTCTCGTAAGCCTGAAGCGCGCCTCAGCGTCTCTTCATTTCACGAGGGGGGCGCTGAACCTATGGACATTCTGCGGACAATAATAAAGCGGTTGAGAAATAACTTGAGGTGGTTACTTGGGCTGTGGCCAGACTACAGCTAGACTGGCCACGCGAACAAGACCCCCCCCCACCCCCAAATGCTCCAAACCATAAGACAGATTTCTGTCTGGTGGCTGAAAAAAAGGGGAAGGGAATGCAATATTAGTCCCTTCTTTTCTTTGATGACCTCCATGACGAGCTTTCTCATTCATGAAGGAATCTTTTTGCTTACTGTGTCTTCGTGACCTCGATGTTGACATATTCAACTATCGTAGGTGCTGAGACTCGGGGCTATTCGTTCATACCGCCGGTAGAAGAGACCTGCGGGCTATCTCTCACCGAACTCGGCATCGTCACTTAAAAAGCCCTCTCACCCCACAAAGCCTTGCAGGATGACCTATACTTTAGAAGGAAGGGCTTATCAAGCAGCTGGTCAGGCTGGTGCTGCTCTGCACACAATGGTTGTATTACAGGCTTACCAGGCTGACCTGCTGGATGACCTAAGTGTGGGTGCTGCGCTCGACGAGCTAGCTTTTTCTGAGCTTCGTCAAGCCACAGATCTTTCTCCCTGTGTGACCAAGCAAACACCCCGTGCTATTGGCCGATCTATGTCTGCCTTGGTCAGCGCAGAGAGGCACCTTTGGCTCAACCTTTCGGTCATCAAAGACAAGGATAAAATTTTCCTCCTTGATGCCCTGGTTTCGCCCACTGGCCTATTCTGAGACACCATGAGCACGATTATCTCCAGGTTCCAGGAGGCGAAAAGCCAGTTGTGCTCCTCCTCCCAGGGATTGGGGACAGTCTCGTCGCCCTCGGCAGCCCCTAAAGCAAGACCTCAGGACGCTAAATTCTAAAAGAAGAAAACCCTAATGGTCTTGCACCTAGTCTTGTGGGGTAGCTCCCCTCGGGATGGGGCGCGTGCTCTACTTCGCCCCTCCCGGTACCCCCGCGAAGCCTCTCCATTCCCACTGCCTTCTGTGTTTCGGGTGGTAGAGTGAAAAGTTGGGTGTTTCGCTGCTCCCTGGATTTATCCAGGATGCGGAACACTCGACACCCCCTCAACAGGAAATGTTAAAAGATTAATACCCATCTCAGAGAATCTGGCAGCGTAGAAATGTCTGCCAGATATTTATATATATATATATATTTTCATGGGTCCTAAGAACAGTAGGAAAGGGCTACAGAATTTAAGTTACTCGCCTCCTTCCGTGTTTCAACGGTGTGGTTCCCACTACCGTAAACCAGATCAGTCATGTCTACTATGAAAAGGAAAAAAAAACTGCAAAATCTCCTGGTTAACGGGGCCATAGAACGTGTTCCCTTCCAGAGAGAGAGTCAGGTTATTACACCAAGCACTTTCTGGTTCCCATTGGAGGGTAAGGGGTTGCATCTGGCCTTAGATCTCAAAGCTTGAACTTCACAGTCTGGGTGTGCAAGTCCAAGATGCTGCCTATCAAGACAATCATGTCACAAGCCCAACATCACGTTTGGCTGGTCACCATCGATCTTATGACGCACTTCTTTACTTCTTCATTTAGAAGTTCTGCCGCAAAACAGGAAGTTCGTGAGGTTCACTTTCGGGGGCGAAGCTTTCCAGTATCGGGTTCTTCCATTCGACTTAACCCACAAATTCATGAATGCATGATGCAGCACCGTCATCTTTGTGTCTCCGAGGCATCTGCATTTTGAATTACATAGACGACTGGCTGATCATAGCGCAGTTCCAGCGACTGGCAGTTCAGCACAGGGATATACCATCTTAGCTCATCTAGTTTCTCTGGGGTTGAGGCTCAATGCCAAGAAAAGCGTCCTCTCTCCCACTCAGAACGCTGTCTATCGGGTATGGAGTTCTATCACAATGCGGGCACAACTGTCTCCCGCTAGAATCGAGTCCATTCAGAATACCCTGAGCAAAAACAGGCTAGGTCAAGGTTGTACTAGGTCTCAGTGCAACTGCGTCCTCGGTGTTCCCTCTGGACCGTCTGCACACGAGACCGTTTTTGTTGTGGCTCAAAGCCAGGGGATTTCTTCGAAGGGCCAAATCCCCTAGGCTGATAAGGGTTACATGGGCTTTGTTCCCTTTCTATGTGGTTCAGACCCTGGTTTCTTACCTTGGGTTCCACTCTAGGTGCCTCTTGTTGTCACACTCTGCTAACGAAAGACGCCTCCCTGACGGGCTGAGTAGCGGCCTTAAGTGGTTGTCTGGCATAAAGGGATAGGAGGGTTGTCAGCTCGGTTGTCACAGTAACTGTCTTGAGCTGATGGCTGTATTTCTGGCCCTGAAATACTTCCTCCCGAGGCTGCCATGTCTTGGTGCGGGTGGGCAATACAGCGGTAGCCTCTTACATAAACCATCAGGGAGATCTCTATGAATAACACAATGTCTCATCTACTTCTCCCCGATCCTGAACGTGATGGCACATACATGGTCCAGAATGCGCCTGTATGCGTTTCCCTCTACTAAAGTTCATATTGCAGAACCAGCTAACTGCCAGTTCACTTCAGTTCTGGATTTTCTGTAGGAAGAACTGTCAGCAGGCACATGCCCCGCTGCTTCCAGGTTCTATGTGGCCTCCACTTTGGCTTGCCACGCCTTGATGGAAGGGGTGCCCTTTAAGAGGCATCCTCTACTTGCGTGCTTCATTCGATTGCCATGCGACTGCGGCCTCCTGCTGGGACTAGGACCTCTATATAGGACTTAGCAGTAGTCCTTGAGGGTCTGGTTGAGACCCCCTTCGAACCTCTAGAGTCAGCGTCTGGCAGACTTCTGACTCTCAAGATGGTTTTTCTTATAATGATTACGTCTCTAAAGAAGATTGGGGACCTACAGGCTCTGTCTCTTTTGCCAGCCTGTTGAGAGTTTGCCCAAGGAATGACCAAAGAAATTTTGTACCCTCACCCTGACTACCTGCCTAAGGTGCCTTTTGTGACCCTACGTCTGGTCACTCTCTAAGCCTTCTGCTCCCTGCCATTTGTAACGCCGGAGCAGCAAAGACTTCACAGACTCTGTCCAGTCTGTACCCTTCAGACTTTTGTCCACCGCATTTGCCAGTGGCATAAAGTCAGGGCAGCAATTCTTCCCATGGAAGCCGTAACCGGGGGGCAGACTACGTCACTTTGGGTGAGGGACTCTACTGCCCTGGCCTACGGGGCGCGTGGTCAAGCTTCGCCAGTAGGCATTAGGGCTCACTCTACCAGAGGGCTCGCCTCCTCTAAAGCCTTGGCTAGAGGTCTCCCTCTGCAGCAAGTTTGTGATGCGGCAGGCTGTCCCCTCCGCACACATCCATTAGATTTTTAAAGTTTGGATGTTTTCCGCCACTCCGGGCTCTTATGTCCTTGAGTCGACATCTCAAGCTCATGTCTGAGGCCTCTCACACTCTTGTGAGCACACTACACAACCGTAAGGGGTCCGGACAGTCACAGTGCGGCGGCGTGGGTATTCTCTTTCCCAAAGCGCTTTTCTCAGCGCAGCATCCTTTGTAAAGGGAACGTCTCGGGTTATGTATGTAACCCTTGTTCCCTGACAAAAGCAAAACGATATGCTGCGCTTCTTTGTCGCACTGGGATGCCCCAGGACTGCTCTTCAAAAAAAGATATCTGACGACACTCTGGTGACGCATCCATTTATAGCCTGGCCACAGGTGCATATAATGATTACATCAGCCAAGGCTATAAATTCCGGTCAATGTTCATTGACGTGTTACACACATATTCACAGCTGGTCACAATGTAGGATTGTTCCCAAAGCACTTTTCTCAGCGCAGCATCTCGTTCCGCTTTTTTCAGGGAACAAGGGTTACATACATAACCCGAGACGTTTTCAATGTTTGTTGTTCTATCTGGTTAAGCCTGTCACAGGCTCTGGATCAGACAGCTCTTTTAAATTTAAGAGCATAGTTGGTAAATTACACACTAGTTATTGCCTTGTGATTAAGAAACCCCTTGTAACCCATAAAAATGTAACTGTAATCTGTTTACGCACATTATAAAATGTTATGTAATTAAAAGTACTTGTTTTTGTAATCCTATTATGTGATTCCGATTACATGTAATATGTCACTATCCAGCATTCATGACATATACAGAGGCCCCAAATGGGATATGGACATTTAAGAAACTTTTTCATTTATAAATATCATTGTGTCATGCAGTATATCACAATATGAAACCTAGTGGCATCTGCAAATTTTACTAGACCTTTGCTCAAAACTTACAACACTTTTCCAATTTTAAAATCACTTTTAACCAAATGGCCCCAATGTTATTTTTGGTGGAATTATGAAGTCAGTTCCCTTCAGGTTCACACTGGTCTCCTAGCAGGGTAACACCAGGTGTAGTTGATCCTATTATGGACACTTGTTTGAATACCAATCTACATACTGTTTGTCTTCATTTTGAAAATCATATATTGTTTTAAATGTAACAAATTGTTTTGAGATATGTTTTGCTTGAAATGTCTACTTTGCTATCTTTCTTTAAAATAAATGTATTTTTGTTGTCTAAAGTAATGACTCTCTGCTGGCCACTATATCTTATTGTACTATATTAAATATACGCCATTTTGATTTAAGAAAATTAAGAAAATTCATTAAGAAAAGCATATTTTGACTAATGAATCAAGGTGTAATGCGAGTACTGATGAGAATGCATTGGCTTGCATTATACAAATCTAGAAAATACTGTATATTCATGAAAGGTTGCTGATTAGCTGTTGTGGTGTTGTACGTCTCAATAGCCAGTCTTTATAGTTGCTTTATCAACTTTATTAACCACTATCTCAACTACATGATCACTCTCCTCAATCTGGCGATCTCTCTCATTCACATCCCCATTATCACGATATCACTACACTACATCCCTCCCTTTGTTAGTATTAGAGAACTTATATACCCCCAAATAACAAGTTATCTTCAATTTCAACCTTTGTTACTGTTACTCTGAACATAATATTTACTACTGCTATTTTGTTTCAATCTAAACTGACTAAACAGTCAATAAACATACTCAAAATATTTACATAATCATGTCCTTGAAATTAGTAGGTTTCTTAACCACTCTACCACTCCGGGTTGTCAAAGGTTTGCTACAGGAGTCCGGTACTGTAACAGAAGAACTTTGTGGCTCTTCTGCTAAATCTGACTTGACCACTGTCTCTTGAGTTCCCTGATTACATTGTTTTTCTGTAGGTTCTGGTATGCTAATCTCCAATTGAATGGGAACATGACGAATGTGCTTCACATTTCTCACAATCCTAGAGCCATCCTCTACGTTCCATTTCAAAGGAATTGTCTGATGTGTGCCTCAGAATTACATAACGAATATCTCTATACTTAGAGTCCAGCTTGCCATCGTCCATACTCACCACATATACGATGTCTCCCAACTTAAAGTTGTGTTCTTTGGCACGTCTTGCCATGTCTGTGTACTTCATTTTTTCATTGTAGCTTTTATGATGAATTTTCAATGTCTTTTGTTTCTCTTTTGTCTGTGATGAGACTAGGCAACTTTGTGCGCATATCTCGTCCAAACATCAGATAAGCTGGTGTCTCACCCAATGCTCTATGTGGTGTAGATCAATAGGCAAGAAGAATCTTTGAGAGATCTTCTCTCCAATCCCTTCCCTCACTTTTAGCTGCTTTGAAGGCTTTCTTTAAGTAATGATGAAATCTTTTGGGGTAGTAAGGTGAGGCCTTGATGTGCTTAACTCCAATAGTTCTCAGAAATGCCTTGAAGACTAGCTGACAAATTGCTTCCCATTGTCAGTCACTACTTCCAATGGATACCCAAATCGGACAAATATTTTCATAATTTCCTAGGTAACAGTCTCAGAAGTTATATCAGCAATAACTACTGCTTCAGAGTATGATGTGTAGTAGACTATAACAGTAAGTATATAGACATTCTGAATAGGAGCCACCAAATCAACAACTATCATGGTCCAAAATCTAGGAGGTAGTTCTAATGGATACAGTGGTTGATCTTCATGCAATGGTTGATTCAGAACACACGCATTACAGTTTTTGACCATTCTTTCTACCTCCATGTCCATATTAGGCCAGTAGAATTTGCTTCTCAAAAATTGCTTTGTGCGAATTATACCTTGATGTGTCTCGTGTGCAATTTTCAAAGCTTGCTGGACCAGTGTGCAAGGAAGAACTATCCTGTATCCCCGCAGCAAAAGACATTCATTGGTTGACAACTCAGCTGAGCAGCGTTTGTATGGTTGTAAGCTTTCAGGAATTGTAGCAGGCCATTGTCCTTTCTCCACTATATAAATCAGTTGTGTCAAGGTAGTATCTTTCATTGTACCACTTTTAAGTTCCTCAAGAGTCAAGGCTTGTACATCCATCATATTTACAGACAACACTCTGTCCAAATACATGTCCACATAACCGTTGTCCTCGGTTTCTGGTAAAGGAAGTCTAGAAAGTGAGTCTGCAACATTGTCTTTACCAGCAATGTGTTCAATCTTGTAGTCATATGGATACAGTCTCACTCCAAGTCTTTGCATTTTAGGAGGTAAAAGTTTAGACTTTTCTGGATTGAGCATATAAATGAGAGGTTGATGATCCGTTTGAAGAGTAAATCTGCCTCCCCACCAATACGCTTTGAAGAGTTCCACCGCCTATACACACCCTATGGCTTCCCGCTCTATCTGAGAGTAACACCTTTCTGTGGGTGTCATTGAGCGGCTCGCATATGCTACAGGTTTGTTAGCTCCATTTTCTTGTGTCTGAAGCAAAACTGCTCCAAGTCCAACTGCACATGCATCACTAATCACAAGTGTTGGAGCATTTATGTTGAAGTATGCTAGGCATGGCTCACTAGATAATTATTTTTCAGTCTTTTAAATGCATTTTCTGCTCCAGATGACCATTACCACTCTTGTCCTTGTCTGGACAGTTTTCTGAGAGGCTCTGACAGATTTGCATATTTTGGAACAAACTTCATCAAACATCCACAAAAGCCTTGGAATGAACATTACTGTGCAACATTTTCAGGCCTGGGAGCGTTCAAACCTCTTCAACCTTTTGTGGATCTGGCTTATTCAGTCCGCTGTGACAACATGACCCAAAGTCTCAATCTGCTTTAGTCCAAACATTTTTTTTCCATATTCAAGGTCAGTCCTTTTTTTTGGAATCTTTGAAAAACTTTTCTCAGTTTTTGCTCCAGCTCATTTTAATTTTCAGCAAACATGACCACGTCATCCATGTAGCACACCACACCTGGCATACCACATAACATAGAGTCCATGGTTTTCTGGTATGCTTCAGGAGCACTAGAAAATCCGAACAGAAACTTCCTAAAATGGTAGCATCCTCTGCGTGTAAAGCCAGATCAACTTGCCAGAAGCCTTTGCGGGCATCCAGTTTTGCAAACACCTTTGCTCCCTGCATTGCTTGCAGTATACTGTCAATTGTTGGTACAGGGTGTCTTTCTCTTACTTCGCTTTATTCACTTCTCTCAGATCTACACGATGTCTCACTTCTTTAGTGTCTTTTTTAGGAATGAGAAGAATGTTTGACACCCATTTGATCCTTCGTGCACTTCCTCTATTTCATCTTCCAGCATTTTGTCCAGCTCCTGATTCACAGCCTCTACCATCAGGTAAGGTACTCTCCTTAAAGCTTGAGCTACAGGTGAGACCTTTCCATTCACCGATATTTTATGGCTTAAACCTTTGATTTGTCCCAGTCCTTTAAACAAAGACTGACATTCAGCCTCAAGTTTCAAAAATCTTTCTGACGAAATTTAAATTGCACCAACCTGGTCTGTGGTCTTCAGAAAAACATCTTCCTAACAGCGGCTCTACATTTCCTTTGATTACAAAATGTAATCTTTTGTGTCATTATTCTTCCATTCAAAATGTGCTTCAAAAAATCCCACACAGTGGAGAAGCTGTCAGTGCATAGGCATAGAATTTTCTCTTTGGTTTGTTTTAGTTCAACTTTTTGTGCAAACAATCTGTAATAGAGTTATTCTCCAATTAAATTTCTTCCACTTCCTGTATCTATGACCATCTTCAGACTCTGTCCATTAACTCTTATGGTCTCTTTTCCTTCTGGATCAATTGAATACACAAATTCATCAGAATCAGAATTGTAATTTACTGCTCTCACTGGTTTGTCTTTGCGGTCTGTCATTTTTATGCTCCTGTGAGTTGTTTTTCTTTCTGCAAACATGTGCATAATGAACGGTTTTTCTGCAGTACAGGCATGTTGCTGATTTTGCCCCACAGTCATCTGCTTTATGTGTTGTCAGTCCACGTTTATAACACTTGGTGTCGCTGTTCTTTCACCCTCTGCTGGCATTTTGTTGTTTCACTTTTGAGTTGGGAGCTCTTGTACCCTTTGTGAAATTAACGTGATTGTCTTTTTGTTTGGTATTGTTTTCTGAAAACACTTTAGACTCTGCTTGGGCCAATTAAAAAATTACATCAACAGTTAATGCTCTTTGCAATGTATGCCCTTCTTCCTGCAACAGTTTATCTCTTAATTGTCTATGTGCACATTTCTCTACGAGTTGATCTCGTATCAGATCACAATCTAAAGCTCCGAACTCACAAGATTTGGCCAGTTCCCTTAACGCGTTCACAAATGCATCAACCGTTTCATCTTTTAGTTGAGATCGCAGTCTGAATTTGTGCATTTTTCCATGGAGTAAAGTAAACATCCAGTGCAGCTACAGTCTCCGTATATGAATCATTAGGACCAGGGAGATTCACAAAAATACTCTGCACTGGAGCAACAATACAATGCAAAAAAGTACCGCGTCTTACCGCATCAGCAGCATTGATAGTTCCACTGGCCAACTCAAAGAAACTGTAAGACACTTTCCATGTTTTGTATTCTGCATACAAATCCGGAACTCTGAGGTTCAATGGAATAGGCGGCGATAACTGAGCCTGTGCGACATGTATCGGCAGTGCTCATGCTAAGGCTTCTTCCCCTTCCATGCCAGCTCTGTCAGTCTATCGGATCCAAATGTCACTTCCAAAGACAGTTGAACGGTAATGCCAATATATATCATATATATATAGTAATAACTTTGGGTCTCTCTTGAGCGCCAAATATGCCTCTGGTCTATGAAAAAAGGCCAATGAGAAGTTGGAAGACAGTATTTGCATACCCCGCCCCGGACATACGGGTATAAAAGCGGGGAAATACGTCGAGTCCATTTAGAAATTTTCTTCGGAGCCGATGGTCGTGTATGCAGCCAGCTGCGTGTCACACACCAGATTCCTGCTTCTGTTCCTCTGATGCTCTGTCTGCTGTTGGATCTATGGCGCACTTCAGCGGCACTCTCCTTCTCTGCAGGGCAGTGCAGTTTTCCCCTGGGCGCTTCGACAGTGCAGAGAATTGAAAGAGTTATATTAAAAGAGTGATTTTCGCTGTAAAAGAGTTTATTTCTCTGAAAGAGCATTACACAGTGGTGTTGAATGTCCTTTTCGGGAAGCGTCTTTTTAAAGATGCCATTCCGCCCCTGTGTAGTTCCTGGATGCGGTAGAGTGCTCTCCACTTCAGACAGCCAAAGGCGTTGTCTCATGTGTCTGGGCAGCGATCACACCGAGGCAGCATTTGTGGATGGTTCATGCTCTCACTGTGAGGGCATGACCATGGCAATGTTGCGGTCGCGGCTTGCTTTCAATAGAAAGCACGCCACTCCAGCCACCCCCGTGTCGCTCCTTCTTCCCACACGATGGAGGCGATTTGAGGAGGGTGCAGGAACGTCATCTGTGGCTGAACCTGGTCGAGATGCGTGAAGCCGACAAAGCTCGCTTCCTCAACGCCCCCCTCTCCCAGTTTGGCCTCTTCAGCGACACCGTCGAGGACTTCTCCCAGCAGTTCTCCACGGTGAAGAAGCAGACGGAGACTATCTCTCACATCCTGCCCCGCCGCAAGCCTGCCACCATGGGCCATGCCCCGTCTGCCCGCCGAGGGCGTCCTCCTGCGGCCAAGAAACACCCTGCTCCACCTCAACACGGGCCCAGCTCTCAGCCCCAGTGTCGAGCACACCGCAGGAAGCAGACACCCCACGTCTCCCGGACCCCCTCGAGGATCCGTAAGTCTCCCAGGCGCTCCTAAGATGTTCGACCCAGGGACCAAGATGTTAGCCCCGGAGATGGTAAGACCACTCCGTTCCCCGGTGGAGGGCCGGGAGGAGAATCTTTTGTTAAATTTATTTCATTTGCCCCATCCTCATTCTCAATAAAAGAGCTATTTCCTTTGTCTCTGGGTCACCTGGCCTGCAAATGCCATTCTCACGTCACTCTGCCGTCAGATCTCAACAGTCCCGGCACCAGTCCCGGCACCGCGGACCACCCGCCTCCAGCCCAACGACTGTTCCCTGGCCGGCCTGTTCTGACGAGTCTAGACGACGCCTACACTGCACCTCCTCCTCAGTCGCTAACCCACCCCCTGCTGGGTGTGTGGAGCAAGGTAAGTGCTTTGAGTCTTTTCTCAGAACCAGAGCCTCGGGATGTGTCTTCAACTACCGACACCGCTTTACCTGCTCTGCCCCGCTGCAAAGCCCCGCTGGGTATGTAAAAAATAATCGTCCCCTTGGTGCCTCTAGCACGAAGTTTGGACACGTGGCTCTCACTTCCCAACCCGTCTCGCTGGCTGGCCCAGACCATCCGACTCGGTTACGCAATTCAGTTTGCCAGGCCCCCACCCCTCTTCATGGGCGTCCACTTCTCCGCATTACACGGAAAACATGCCAAGTCCCTGCGCGGAAATTGCTACTCTTTTACTCAAAGACGTGATAGAGCCTGTTCCTCCAACTGAGATGAAGAAGGGTTTCTACAGCCCTTACTTCATCGTACCCAAAAAAAAGCCAGCGGCTTACGCCCAATCTTGGACTTGCGATTTTTCAACCAAGCGTTGCACAAACTCCCATTCAAAATGCTCACGCAGAAACACATCTTAATCTGCGTTCGACATCTAGATTGGTTCGCATTGGTAGACCTGAAGGACGCGTACTTCCACGTCTCAATCTTGCCTCGACACTGTCCCTTTTTGCAGTTCGCATTCGATGGCCAGGCTTATCAGTACAAAGTCCTCCCCTTCGGCATGTCTCTGTCCCCTCGCGTCTTCACGAAAGTCGCAGAGGCAGCTCTTGCCCCGCTCCGAGAAGCCGGCATCCGCATACACATTTAAACTGAGATAATGAAACATTTAGCTTTTTAAATGCAATCCTATATATATGTGTGTGTATGTGTGTGTGTGTGTGTATATATATATATATATATATATATATATATATATATATATATATATATATATATATATATATATATATATACACACTCACCTAAAGGATTATTAGGAACACCTGTTCAATTTCTCATTAATGCTATTATCTAATCAACCAATCACATGGCAGTTGCTTCAATGCATTTAGGGGTGTGGTCCTGGTCAAGACAATCTCCTGAACTCCAAACTGAATGTCAGAATGGGAAAGAAAGGTGATTTAAGCAATTTTGAGCGTGGCATGGTTGTTGGTACCAGACAGGCCGGTCTGAGTATTTCACAATCTGCTCAGTTACTGGGATTTTCACGCACAACCATTTCTAGGGTTTACAAAGAATGGTGTGAAAAGGGAAAAACATCCAGTATACGGCAGTCCTGTGGGTGAAAATGCCTTGTTGATGCTAGAGGTCAGAGGAGAATGGGCCGACTGATTCAAGCTGATAGAAGAGCAACATTGACTGAAATAACCACTCGTTACAACCGAGGTATGCAGCAAAGCATTTGTGAAGCCACAACACGCACAACCTTGAGGCGGATGGGCTACAACAGCAGAAGACCCCACCAGGTACCACTCATCTCCACTACAAATAGGAAAAAGAGGCTACAATTTGCAAGAGCTCACCAAAATTGGACAGTTGAAGACTGGAAAAATGTTGGCTGGTCTGATGAGTCTCGATTTCTGTTGAGACATTCAGATGGTAGAGTCAGAATTTGGCGTAAACAGAATGAGAACATGGATCCATCATGCCTTGTTACCACTGTGCAGGCTGGTGGTGGTGGTGGTGTAATGGTGTGGGGGATGTTTTCTTGGCACACTTTAGGCCCCTTAGTGCCAATTGGGCATCGTTTAAATGCCACGGCCTACCTGAGCATTGTTTCTGACCATGTCCATCCCTTTATGGCCACCATGTTCCCATCCTCTGATGGCTACTTCCAGCAGGATAATGCACCATGTCACAAAGCTCGAATCATTTCAAATTGGTTTCCTGAACATGACAATGAGTTCACTGTACAAAAATGGCCCCCACAGTCACCAGATCTCAAACCAATAGAGCATCTTTGGGATGTGGTGGAACGGGAGCTTCGTGCCCTAGATGTGCATCCCACAAATCTCCATCAACTGCAAGATGCTATCCTATCAATATAGGCCAACATTTCTAAAGAATGCTTTCAGCACCTTGTTGAATCAATGCCATGTAGAATTAAGGCAGTTCTGAAGGCGAAAGGGGGTCAAACACAGTATTAGTATGGTGTTCCTAATAATCCTTTAGGTGAGTGTATATATATATATATATATATATATATATATAAAGTGTAAATCCTTTGAAAAATATGCATTTATTAAATGCTGCTTTTATTTAGCAATCATGGAGAAAGGGCTCCATCTACTGTTCTGGGATGTTGGGGGGAAGCTTGTTTTGTATACATTTTATTGTATGGATGTGCATAACCCTGATAGTGGTCAAATGTATTGCTCAAATATAGTGGTGATGCTTGTTCTGTTCTCACTTGTGTTTGCTTATACATTTCTAGAAATAATGGTGTACATGCAAACAGTTTCACTATTATGCAGAAAGACTACAATAGTACAACTTTACTCCTTTATTAGGTGCATATTTGAGAGTTTGATACTTTAACCCCCAGTTAAATAAATATATTTAAAAACAACAATTTATATTGAAATAATGAACAGTACCTCAAATACTGGCAGAAAGTCAAACCATCAGCCTTTCTGCAGGTGGGACAGAGCTGATGTGGTTAGTCCTGTGACAGTGGCACAGACCATAGAGCTATTTGTATTAAGCTTTGACTGTCTGTATCACTGTGTACACTAGCTGCACAGAAATAGACAGCACTGTCATTACTTAAGAGATCTTTTATGATCAGAGAACCTTTCTTGGTTGCATCTCCGCTCAACTGAATTTTGTTTGTAAATTCATCTTCTACTTGTTCAGACAAAATAAAGAGAAGTCCCATTAATGTTAATCCATGGCCCAGGGTTTGTTTGTACCAGAGTATTAAATTGTAGCTTGATATACTGTGAAGGCACTCAAACTGTGCATTATCTCCTTTAGTTTTAAATACATTTGATGGGCTCTGATGAACTTTGGTAGTGAAGACAGAGCCTAAGTAGAAAAAAGAGAGAATGAAATGTAAAGAGCATATCAGAGAATACTGAATCGACATAACAGAATCTACCATATAGGCTTAATATCAGAAGTATTTTAACACATACACACACTCAAATAAAAAAATAAAAAATAAACCTGTGGACCAGACTGCTGCAACAGTAACCGTGAGATAAACTTGGATCATCTTGACTTGCTGGTCAAAACAAATTCTGAACCAAGAAAGATTTCACATCACACACAAACACCGTCACTCAGTTGTGTAATGACGTCTCATGACCTTCCCCCACCCATAATGACTTGCTAAGAATCTCTAATGAGAGCTAAATGCAGCATTCAGGGTTTTTCCTGGCTCAAAATGAGGCAGAGATTGTACCATCCTGATCATGTGCACAAATACACTTGTCCCATGCATTCCACCGACTGAAGCAAACACTTACAAGCAACATATTTTAGGTGTTTAATAATTAGATGATTGAAGAAAATGACAATTATCAATTTATAGCATATTTAATTTAAAAATCCATCCTGTTCAACATTAAATTAGTTAAATACAACATAACAGCTAATGTGTTAATTTATAGCTAACAAACAGCAAACTTGATTAACCTATTAAACCAATAATAAGATCATCTCTGAACTCAGGTATGTGGGTGGGTATGGTGGGAAGGGGCGATGTGTAAAGACCAATCAGCCACTGTTTTACAGCTTGGATTGGACTGATTTCTTAGATTAACAGGTCTTGATTTACCATACGCACAACTGAAACAGTGCTGGATCTTATTACTTGTTACTTAATCTATGTAATTATGTTTCTGGTTTATTTTGGTATTTACAAATGCAAGTAGTTCTTAGGTTCAGTAAAACCCTTGTTGAAGAGTTTTTTTTTTTTTTTTTTTTACTTTTGATAAATGCTTTCTTGGTTCCAAATGCCATAACTTGCTTTGAGATAACAATACAAAATTTTGCCCATATACAGCTGATGACTGGAGTCATCATGTCAAGCATGAATAATTAATAGGGCTATCAATTGATAAAAATTTTAATCAAAGGTTGTCCCAATTAATTAAATGCGATTAATCGCATTTAATCGCAAATACAAATATTTGCTGAGAAAGCCCCTCATATAACAATAACTCAATATATAATGATTATACATATTTATATCAATACATAATTATACATAGTTATCTTTAAATATTTTTTATATATATATATTTTATATTTTATATATTTTTTATAATATAAAAAATATATTCAGATAATTAAAATTATTTACATTCCTGTGGCAGAAGAGTTAATCATTGATAAGACAATACAAAAAGCGGCTTTAGAATACAATGTAATGTATTATTGTTATATAATTGTCAATAATTGGCATACAGTTCACAGCAATCCATTTCACAAGTGAACGTGACATGACAGTCGCTGAAATAAGGCATGAAACACATAATAGATTTTGTAGACTCCAGTTTTCGCTCACAAAATTAACTTTTGTGGGACACTTTTTGTTAGAAAGGTCCGTATCGGATCACACTCTTCTTCTGAGGTAAATTCACAGCGTGTCTTCATCCAAAAACGATAATGAGCTCAAACGGAGAGACTGTACCTATTGTTGGTTTCATACGGATTACACAATTACACACATTTGTTTTTAATTTAAATTGGTTCATTGAAATGTAGACAGTTCAAGCTTTCTATAGACATATTTCTTATGTCTGCGAGGCAAGTATACGCTGAGTTTTGGTTCATTTTCGTGACGCGCTCCAGACAGAAGTTCACGGAGACTGAGACGCAGAAAGTGCATCCTGTATGATTTTTTTATTTTACAAAACTACAACGTTTTGCTGTTATTGTCAGTGTACACAAATTAAAGTAAACCCTTTATAGTTTTGGCAAAATTTTCAATTTCGTTATTCATTTGAACCACACAGTGAGGACTTTATGACATCATTTTACACAATATGTGTTGTTAAAAACAATCTACAAAAACAAATGACTTGACTTCATGAAATACAAATACAATTAAATACAAACTAAAGGCATGTAAAAAAGCATGACAAATGTGTGCCATGGTCGCACATCAGCAGAGTACGGTTGTCGGTGCTGTTTTTGAGTGCTAAAAATGGCTACATTCACATGGATGTCTGCATTTATTACAGCAATTTTGTGTTCATATTACTGTAGGCATACAACCATAGGTGAATACTTTAACATTTTAATGAATCCTCATTAAGTACTACAACTTTTCAGACCATTCTGTATCATCTAAGGAACACAAATTAATCCATTCACATTGGTCCAATTTTAATTCACATTTATCACAGTTCAATCCATTCACATCCAGAACATAAATCAAACAAGCGTTTAATAGTGAAATACAATAGGTCTATATAAAGTGTATTTCAAAGTATTGTCCTACCTAGAGTGGGAGACAATGAGGCTTGGCACTAAACATGTTCAAACATATCGTCATAATTCAGTGAATTCGGCATTTTCTCAGATTCACTTTCACCGCCAAAATGTTGTAGGATTTTAGGGACAGAAGAGCGAACAATTCCTGCAATATAACTTGAATCTAGAAAACCCAACCTTTTAATCCAGGAATTCCTCAACGTCATAATTTAAAAGATTCTGCTCGACTAGGCACCAATAATTCTAGCTGAAGTTCAAATCTGCCAATAAAATTAACAAAAAGGGACTTTTCCAGATAGTAGATGACTTGAGAATTTCATGATTCTGAAGAAAACCCCACCGTTTCAGGGGCAGAGGTTACGGCAATATAAGACAGAGAACACACTCCCTGGAAACCCCGGGAAAGGCTTAAATCACAATCTGTTTTTGTACTTCGATATAAACTACAAAAATATTGCTACACTTAAACTAGACTAATCAGATCACGAGACATCGTGATCATTATTCGGTAAACAGCAGCTAAAAAGTAATCCATGAACATTTCACACAAAGTAACCCTCTAAATTTGTACAGGATGCATTTGGACCCAAAATGTACACAATACCTAGCCTTGCTAGAGAATTCTAAAAATAACTTTATGACCTGTGATCACTTTTATAACTGACAAATCGATGATGATAATGTTTAATCTTGTGTTATGTCATTTTTTACTAATAATGGTAACTAATCAGGATAAAACACCCCTTGTTCCCCCCGTCTGTCGCTCACTTCGACGTTGTGTTGAAGCAGCGACACTAGGGGTCTCTCTTGAGGGCCTTATGCATCTCTGAACTTTGAGGAAATGCCAATGAGAAATTGGCAGACAGAACCCGCATGCCACGCATTTGGGCCGCGATCACACCGAGGCAGCGTTTGTGGATGGTTCGTGTTCTCACTGCAAGAACCTTACCATGGCAACGTTGCGATCGTGGCTTTCCTTCCTAAAAAGGAACGCCACTCCAGCCGCTCCCGTGTCGCTCTTTCTTCCCACGGGATTGAGAATGACCCGGCTGGCGATGGAGGCAATTTGGGTGTGGCAGGGGGCTCAGAACCACCCGCCCCCCGACATGCTCGTTAACTTCCGCCCGGGCTCGGGGTGACAGTGGCTCGCCTCACGGCCAATCTGCCTATCCTCTTGAGCCCCCTGAGCTGGATGATGAGCTCTCCGCTGCATCGGAGTGTGTTCCGGCGTCTGACGTGGAAGACTCGATTGGGCTGCCACCTTCGAGTCAGCATTTTTGATAACAATTTTTGTATTGTTTTTCTGTAAAAAATTGTAAAAATCCTTAAAACAAGGTCAATTTGATTGAGCTTGTTTTAGAAACAACACTGCGTAAATATTTAGGTTTTTCAAAGAATGGATTTTTAACGTGTATTTTGTCTTACTGTACTGGCAGAGATTTTATAGTCAAAACAAGTTAAAAAAAATCTATCAGTGCTGAAGAAGTAATCCAAAGTATTTAGAATATGTTACTTACCTTTAGTAATCTAATGGAATATGTTACAAATGACATTTTACAGCATATATTCTGTAATCTGTAGTGGAATACATTTCAAAAGTAACCTTCCCAACCCTGTATATGTGTGGCTTTTCTCTCTTTCCCTACCCACTTGTGTGTGTGTTTGATTGCGAGCCGAAGAGAGAGAAATGATGCGCTCTCATCTCGGCATGTGAGAAACTAAAGCATGAGCAATGTGCACTGTGTTCACTGTATTAAACTTTATTATAGTTCCAAATATAATTACATAGCCTATATTTGAAAATTTGTTGTAAAGTAATTTTCACAAAATACACAGAATGCAGTTTGTGGACTGAGGAATGTTCCTCTTGCAAGCACCATATGGAACATATAAGTTGGTGCACTGGTATTTGTCCCGAGCAATGTTTGCAGGTGATTTCCGGACATAGGAGTGGGGGTGCCATACAATTGGGGCTGTTGATCTACTTCTCTTACAACCTCCCTCCCACCCACCCATTCATACACATGTTATATATTAAAATATGATAATTACATCTAACTGGGTCAGTTTTCTGAATCCTTACTAATTTACCTGGTCAGTGAAGTCACATTCAACAGGGTAAGTCTGATAAACTTCTCTAATATAACTATCAATGATATCATCTCCATTTGGTTTCAGATATCAAAGTACTGTAAACATGTCATGTTGTGGAAGTTTTCTCAACATTGGCATGTTGAATTTGCAGTCTCCACAGATTTTCTATTTTATTTTATTTTTTTTTTCACTTTAATTGCTTAATTTAACAATTTCATTCAGAAACAAGGCAGATAAAAATGCTCTGCAATGTTACTCTTCATTTCAGCCAATGCAAAGCTAATGTTAATTCTATTTATTGCTTATTTTATGAAATTATTTTCCTAAAAATTGTGACGTCTTCAGCAATCTTCCACTTTGGGACATGTTGCAAAGCCTGTCTATGTGAGCAAGAGTAACCAAGGGGGACGAAGCTTAGTGAAGGGTCTTTCTTTCTTGCTTTTTTTTGTGTGCAGTATGCATTAGTGAACTAACTGTGGGTGGTCCGTGAGCATGCCATCTGAGCAGGGCTGGACTGGGAAGAGAAATCGGTCTGGGATTTTACATGGCAACTGGCCCAAAACTTGTTGAGTGGGGGTAGTGTTCGCTGTCCTTTTCTGCATATCGTGGTGCCGTTTTGTGGTCCATTCTGCATAACGCGGCGGCACATTTTAGCTTATTGCGGCCCATTCGGACCATTTCACGGCCGACCCGCCAGCCCACTTGGTTCTCCTGATGGCCAGTCTGCCCCTGAACAGCCCCAAAGAGTGTCGGACCACCAGGAAAATGTCCGGTATGCCAGATTACCAGTCCAGTCCTGCATTTGAGGCATAGACTGTAATGACCCAACCCTAATCCATATGTGTAACAATAACTTTCTGTATACTATATGTGTCTCCAAGAGTTTAACATTGAAACTAGCACAAAGTTTCATTCAATCAAAATAGGTTTTATAATTTCAACACAGCCCAACTAACTGCCCTGAATTCCATAATTATGAGACAAGACACACCTAAAAAAAACTTGTTTAGAATTTGAGATCAGTTGAGTAACTGCTCTCGGTAATTTTTACATGCTCTCATCTATAGTCTTACCTTTTTTATATGTGCCTCTATACAGAATGTCTCTAAACAATAGAGTCAAGGAGTGTGAGGAGTGGCTAATTAGGGAGGAAACAAAATATTTCTCAGAAAATAAAAATGTTTTAAAATGTTTTGTAATCTTCGTGTGTAGTGTCTGTGAAATTAATGACATAGAGAAAAGCACCATCAAATTATCATAAAAGTAACCCTCTATATTATTTGTGCACTGTGTTCTGGATCTTTAGAGGCAGTGTGATATCTTTGAGTGAGGAACAGATCCAAATTTAAATCTTTATTTATGGTCAGCATTCCCATCCACCATAACAGTAAGATTCAGACCTACACTCATTCAGCATTTAAATATTGCCATTTCAAGAAGCGTGATGCCAGCTTTGTATCAGTGATTTCAAAAGTAATTTGCTCTCACATGTCTAGTGACCAGTTGCAACTTTTTAAAGTTGGGATGTATCTTTTGAATGAGATGTGAATGCTTTCATTGAGGGGGAAGATTTTCAGTATATGACTCCTAATAAGCAAGGTTTATTTACATTTAAATGTTGTTTCGGCTAAAGTAGGCATTTAAAATGTATGTTGTATGATATAAATATGATATGTAATATGGTATTTAAAATTAATATGAATGTTTAGAATATATTTTAACTAGTGTTTATGCTTATCATCAACAAAGCTTGTGCTTGCAAATATCTGTTCCGGTTTAAATGAGTAAAATTCACTTTAAATATGCCCATATTAGAAAATCAGCATATTATAATGATTTCTGAAGGGTCATGTGACACTGAAGACTGCAGTAATGATGCTAAAAATTCAGCTTTGATCACAAGTTGCATTTTACAATATATTCAAATAGAAAACTGTTCTTTTAAATTGTAAAAAGAGTTCACAATGTCACCTTTTTTTATTATATTTTGGATCAAATAAATGCAGCCTTGGTGAGCAGAAGAGACTTCTTCTAAAACTTTTGAGTGGAAGTGTAAGGTGTAAAAAATTTTAAGTAAAGACTTTATATAAAGAAAATGTAGTCAGATTACTTCTTTTAACTTAAAACTTGATTTTGATAATTAAGACTCAAGACATTCATTCATTCATTTCTGTCACATTCCTCAGTGATAGGCACAGGGGAGGGATCATTGTCTCCTCAGGTGTGAATTACATCAATATTTATGATAATACATGCATCCTCGCATATGACCTTTCTAACACTAAAAGTGTCTTACAGTGTCTTAAAAGTGTCTTATTTCAATTACTTAATATTTATTTATTTTTATAAGAAGCATGCATTTTTTCTTGAAAATACAAACATGTACATACATGTTGCTCACATATTATTGTAGCCAAGTTTGTGCTGAATACAGTGTTATCAGACATTAGCTACTGTGATGTTTATTCACAAGACTGCCATGGACCAAACATATCACATAAAAATGGTGTGACCAGATGGGTGCAACCAGAAAGAGAAATAGCTTGGATGTCAAGTGCTGTGTGCCAATAAATGCATCAGTAGCCTCAGGTAGCCACACCAACCTTTGTTTTGTTATTGATGTTTATATGTACGCTCCAGTATGCAACAGTTTGCGATAGCCATGATGCTTAAGTGAGGCAGAACAAAAGCATCAGTGATCTGTCATTATCAAAACATCAGTTCCATATTGTGAGATTAAGGTTGGAAATCTATTTCATGACATTTCATGGGTGTGAGTAATTTAAAGTTAATGACATGCTTGTGGAGTAGTATATTTGGGGGAAAAAAAAAAGTCTCCGCAAATAATGGGATGGGACTTATACAACAGGATTTTCTGCAGGCGTCTTTAAAGTATAAAGCAAGACAAGATCATTTAAAACCAGCCACACAGAGAGAAGAATTACACTCCCAAATAATTTACTGGATCATTAAATTGATAGGCATCTTCTACAAAGGTAATATATTTTTATATATATATATAATATTCATCATATTCAGTGGGTTCAAAAGCCTGAGTCTGCTTGTGAACATACTTTTATTTATTCTGTATTATTAATTTTTTTTAACTTAATAACATGTTGATCCACATTATCCCAGCATGATTTCAGAAAGGTGCTAAATGCTAAATGTTATAAATTACACAAATATACAAATATTAAAACTTTTTCCGACTCAGAACCGGACCCGACTCTGTTCACCTTGGTTTGGAGGATTCTGTCATATGCTCGGTAATGTTAGGATTTATTGTGCCTGTTTTACCGCAATACTGTATGTTTTGTATAAATATATTAATTTACAGTATACTATTGTATCAATATTTTAGATCTCCTAACCCAACCCCACCTCTAAACGTTACTTTTAAATGTATAAACAACTTATAAGCAATACAATGTAATGGGCAGTTCACACATTTTTTCATATAATCTTGAGATCATGGTGAATAAATAGGTTTGGCTTGCTGTCAGCAATTGAGGGTCTCAAGCACGAGACTTGACTCACGCTTCAACTTTCCCCTCTGGAATACAAGAAGAGGCATATGTTAATAAATTAATAGAAATGAGAGTATACTAGGAAAATGTAAAATAAAAGTGGAGGGTGATGGATGAAGGATGCTAGAATAATTGTCACTGGAGTGAGCTATACAAGCTTTTATATACTCTAGTGGTGACTGTGAGATTAGATGAGCGTGCTCCTCCCGAACTTTCGTTTTGTACTCCCAAGTAAATTAAGTTACAATAATTTTAGCAACATAATAATATAATTTAGATATTTTTCACTATTTATTTTTTTAGCACAATTTATAATATGTAACAAGCACTTAAAAGTACAGTCACAGCCATTTAAAACTGAAAATATTCCCTCTCAGTACAGGCACCACATCTCATTTAAAGATACATCCTTTTATGCATATCGCGATTACAAGCCCTCAGAGAACCTTTCTGCACTGATTTGGTTCCAAACCTATGACTTTTTCGCAAAAGAGTGATTTTCAAATAATTGATGATGCTAAAACAACAATTTTATTAACAGAAATGGTTCTTGAAGCATAGTTGTTCAGGGTGAGGAGACCTATATAGCTATATCAATTATATAAACACTGCGAGACATACAGCCATTTCTGTGCTTGAAAAATGTGATTGCGCCTCCTTGTGGCTGCTTTTTTATTTATTTCATACAGATGTCTGTGACACAGAATTGAATAAGCCCATGAAGTTTCATTTCGATCGGCCATTGCTAACCTTGTCTAAAAGCATCTGATTATAAATTGGCTAATGGCGGCCATCATTCTGGGGACACATGCAAGTGTCCTCTTTGGTATTGATGGGATGTTGCAAAAAGAGGCTACTTACAAAATGTAAAGTCAACCGGGGCAATGGTCTCATAGAAAGAGCTATTTTCATGTTTGTTCAAATTATATCGCCACCAAGTGTGTCCCCAGAATGATCCCCTACATTTGTATGTCAAGTTTGGTGAAGATAGCTATTTACGTTCAAAAGTTATAACCATTTAACTAAAATTGGCCCCGCCTACTACAAACATTTTGGAAGAGCGTGGCAATCCCAAATTGAAAGTTCAACATGTTTTTGATAATTATTGATAGTGGGACTCCAATGAATATTTCTTCACTGGTTTGGTTTTGATCGGTCAAACGGGCAAGTACTAGTTCGCAAAAGTAGGTTTTACGAAAAATCACAAATTGCTAAATATTTTCATGACGGGAATTTTATTTTTCCACTGAGAAATTAGGATGAATTTCACCAAAATTACTTTATCTTCAGAAAGCTGATTGACAGATCTCTCCAGACCCCCCCCCCCCCCCCCCCCTCTCTCACACTCATACACACACACACACACACACACACACACACTTGTTTCTCCAATAACATGTTAGAAACAGCCCAAGCTGTGATACTAGTATTTCTGATGTGTGATGTTTTTAAGAGGCTTGGGCGCATCATTTGTTTTGAACCAGCAATGGCAGATTCTGATCCATCACATAAGAAAATAGTTCCATGCACAAATGCAAAAAGTTTTTTGTGAAATGGGGGTCAAAATCAAAAGTAACACTCAGTATCTTGTGTGGCCACCAGCTGCATTACGTACTGCAGTGCATCTCCTCCTCATGAACTGCACCAGATTTGCCAGTTCTTGCTGTGAGATGTTACCCCACTCTTCCACCAAGGCAATTGCAAGTTCCAGGACATTTCTGGAGGGAATGGCCCTAGCCCTCACTCTCTGATCCAACAAGTCCCAGACATGCTCAATGGAACTGAGATCCGGGCTCTTCGGTGACCATGGTAGAACACTGACATTCCTGTCTTGCAGGAAACTACACACAAAACGAGCAGTATGGCTGGTGGCATTGTCATGCTGGAGGGTCATGTCAGGATGAGCCTGCAGGAAGGGTACCACATGAAGGATGAGGATGTCTTCCCTGTAACACACAGCGTTGATATTGCCTGCAATGACAACAAGCGCAATCCGATGATGCTGTGTCACACCGCCCCAGACCATGATGGACCCTGCACCTCCAAATCGATCCCGCTCCATAGTACAGGCCTTGGTGTAACTCTCATTCCATCAATGATAAACGTGAGTCCGACCCCTGGTGAGACAAAACCGTGACTCGTCAGTGAAGAGCACTTTTTGCCAGTCCTGTCTGGTCCAGCGAAGGTGGGTTTGTGCCAATAGGTGACCTTGTTGCTGGTGATGTCGGGTAAGGACCTGCCTTACAGCAGGCCTACAAGCTCTCAGTCCAGCCTCTCTCAGCCTATTGCAGACAGTCTGAGCACTGATGGAGGGATTGTGTGTTTCTGGTGTAACTCGGGCAGTTGTTGTCATACTGTACCTGTCACGCAGGTGTGGTATTCAGATGTACCGATCCTGTGCAGGTGTTGTTACACGTGGTCTGCCACTGCAAGGAAGATCAGCTGTACTTCCTGTCTCCCTGTAGCGCAGTCTCACAGTACGGACATTGAAATTTTTTTGTCCTGGCCACATCCGCAGTCCTCATCTTTCTTTTTGAGTTTTTCAGAGTCAGTAGAAAGGTTTCTTTAGTGTCCTAAGTTTTTATAACTGTGACATTAATTGCCTACCATCTGTAAGCTGTTAGTGTCTTAACGACCATTCCACAGGTTTATGTTAATTAATTGTTTATTGTTCATTGAACAAGCATGGAAAACATAGTTTAAACCCTTTACAATAAAGATCTGTAAAGTTATTTGGATTTTTACAAAATTATCTTTAAAATACAGTGTGCTGATAAAGGGACATTTATATATACAGTATATATATAATTTGCTATAATGACCGACTTGCTCTGTACATTGATACATTGCATATTGTTTGTCCTCAGATAAAGGGTCCTCTAGTTAAAAAATGGCTCCCCCTGGTGTGCATATTACAAAAGATGATGTGGGTTCTTGCACCAACCCTTTGAAGTTCCTGGATCAGGACTATCAGGAGCTGCATCAGAACTGTCTCACCAAAAACACAAAGTACATTGATGAGTTCTTCCCTCCAGACAACAGCTCCATTGGCGAAGGGTTTTTGTCTGATAAGGATATGGCCAAAGTCATGTGGAAGAGGCCATCCGTATGTAAACAGACAGTCCTGCTCCCTCTCTCCCTCTCTCTCTCTCTCTCTCTCTCTCTCTCTCTCTCTCTCTATATATATATATATATATATATATATATATATATAAAATCACTGATGAGCCAAAACATTATGACCAACTGTCTAATATGCTGTTGGTCTTCCGCTTGCCACAAAAACAGCACTAAACCGCTGAGGCATGGACTCTACAGGACCCCTGAAGGTGTCCTGTGGCATCTGGCACCAAGACTTTAGCAGCAGATCTTTCAAGTCCAGTAAGTTGCGAGGTGGAGCCGGTGTGGATTGGACTTGTTGGTCCAGCTCATCCAACAGATGCTGGATTGAGATCTGGGGAATTTGGAGGCCAGGGCAACACCTTAAAATCTTCATCATGTTCCTCAAACCATTCCCAAACTATGTTTGCAGTGTGGCAGGGCAAATTATCCTGCTGAAAGAGGCCACTGTTATCAGGGAATACCATTGCCATGAAGCGCTGCAACAATGATTGCATTGGACTCAGGATTTTCCAGTAGAACATTCCCCAGAGCATCACACTCCCCCCACCCGACTGTCGTCTTCCCGTATTGCATCCTGGTACCATCACTTAACCAGGTAAATGGCACACACGTACATGGCCATTCACATGATACAAAAGAAAACAGAACTTATCGGACCACACAACCTTCTTCTACTGCTCCAAGGTCCAGTTCAGACGCTCGCATGTTCATTGTAGGTGATTTTAACGGTGGACGGGGGTCATCATGGGCACTCTGACCAGTCTGCGACTACGCAGCCCCATATGCAGCAGGTTGTGATGCTATATTTGTTGTGACACATTCCTCCCATAACCATCATTCTAAAATGTTGTGACTTTTGCCACAGTAAACATTCTATTGGTTCAGACCAGACGGGATAGCCTTTGTTGCACTCGCGAATTGATGAGCCTTGGGTGCCCAATACCCTGTCAACGGTCTGTGGTTTGTCCCTCCTCAGACCCCTGCCAGTAGGTACTCACCACTGCTGACCAGGAGCAGCCAAACAAGCCTTGCCGTTTCAGAGATGCTCTCTGCTTCAGAGACTCAGTCGTCTGGCCATAACAATTTGGCTTTTGTCAAAGTCACTCAGGTCTTTTCTCCTGCCCATTTCTCCTGAATTCAACACATTGACTATGAGAACTGACTGTTCGCTTACCATCTAATTTACCCAGACCTTGGCATGTGGCCTTGTTAGAAGATGATGTTATTCAAAAAGATATTCACTTCACCTGTGACTGGTCATAATGTTTTGGCTCATCAAAACATATACACAATATATACATCAATTTGTTATTTACAAAATGTCATAGAAATACACCACAAATCCTGCAAACACCTTTATGCATTTTTAAGATATGAGCAATCAAACATAGTGGTCCTGTTTTTTTGGGCCACCCTTTGTGTGTGTGTGTGTGTGTGTGTGTGTGTGTGTGTGTATTTGGAAATGCAACCAATGTCTTCTTATGGCTCTGTGTACCCATGTTTCACTGCTTTTGGTATTTACTGAATTACTAATTCTTCAAAAGGTAAAATGCTGAAAGTACATGCTGTCATTAATTCTCTCTAATCAGGAATTGGTACCAGACCCTAATTTCATAGTAGATGGGGTGTCCAAGTTTGATTATGCCCAAGGTTCCAAGTTAGGTAAGTTTATTTACAGACTGGTATAACACCTTCAATGCAGTCTACAAAAGAGTATGACTTTTTAGTTCTTCTCAACCCAATATCTAAGTAGTGTTACTTCACTGATTGTAAAATTACATAAAATAATGATGTACAGTATGCTGTTTATGATATTAAATGAACACACTGTACAATAACATACATCATTTGATAAATCCTTAAAACAGTATTTGGTATATTGTATAGAATTATTCACAATTACTCATTCAGATTAAGATAATTTAGTTCTTATGTGTGTTTAGGGAACTGCTGGTTTTTGGCCTCAGTTGGCGCTCTAACCTCTCAGATGGACATTATGAACAAAGTCGTTCCAGCTGAACAATCATTCAGCAAGGTTTATACTGGAATGTTTCATTTTAGAGTGAGTAGCATATTTCCATGTATTTATTTTCCTATATCATATTATCATTTCTTGACAAAGAAACCTATTTAAATATAGATTTCTTTTTGTGTAATTTACAGTTCTGGCGGTTTGGGAAATGGGTTGATGTTGTTGTTGATGACAAACTTCCAACAATTGACGGAAAACTCATTTTTGTGCATTCAAAAACTTCCAATGAGTTTTGGCCTGCCTTAATGGAGAAAGCGTATGCAAAGTAAGGGCCAGTATATGTACTCTTAAAGAGACGGTTAACCCAAAAATGAAATTCTCTCATCATTTACTTGTCCTCATGCCATCCTAGATGTGGAAGACTTTCTTTCTTCTGCTGAACACAAAAAAAGATTTTTGAAGAATATTGTAGGTCTGTTGGTCCTTACAAAGCAAGTGAATGGTGACCAGACCTTTGAAGCTTCAAAAATGACAAAGGCAGCATAATAGTAATTCATGGGACCAGTGTTTAAACCCATGTCTTCTGAAGCCATGTGATAGGTGTGGGTGAGAAAAAAAACTATACTTGATATTTACTATAAATCTCTCGTTTCACTTTTACATCTTGAAACATTTCCTCTTCATTTTGAAGTAAAAGTGGAGATGAATGGTAAAAAACGACAAAAAATGTAACTGTCTCTCACCCACACATCTGAAGATATGGATCTGGAGTCGTATGGATTACTTTTATGTTGCCTTTATGTGATTTTTGGAGCTGCAAAGGTCTGGTCACCATTTACTTGCATTGTAAGGACGTAGAGCTGAGATACTCTTCTAAAATTAGTTGTGTTCAGAAGAAGGTAGCCATGCACATGTTGCATGGCAAGGGGGTGAGTAAATAATGAGAATATTTTTTTTTCTGGGTGAACTATGCCTTTTAAATAAAGAGTGTCCTGTTCATAACATTCATTTATAGATTAATAACAGGATTTTTATTGTTTTATTGGTTCTAATCAATATTGTTCTATAAAAGAATAGCTTCATCTCAACATTGATTTGCCCCTCTTTTAATACAGTAGATTCATATATACAATATGCTCTGTTAAGGAGCAAACTTATAAAGTGTTCCATTACAGCTGGAAACAATTTTCCAGTTATTTTCTATTGCATTGAATCATTTACTTTGCACCAAATAATCTCTTTAAATCAATAAACTAATTTTACAGAGTGTGCGGCTCCTACGCTGATCTAGAATGTGGATTCATATCTGAGGCCTTGATGGACTTCACTGGTGGGACGCACATGCACTTTGACATTAAACAAGCTCCTGATACATTGTGGAATACGATGGAATGTGCATTCAAATCAAAAACACTCATGGGCTGCTGCAGTCCTCGAGGGGTAATCAGTAACCTCATTGTGGATCTCATAATGAATTGATCATTATTGTAGATATGTAATGAACTTTTTATGTTATAAAATATATATACTAATTATGTGTGCTTACACCAGGTGGTTTTCATACCTGGGTCAAAAAAAAAGTCCAAAGGAGTGTTGTATCCATATTAGCGAATGTTGATATTGTCTGTAAATACACTGATCAATAGCATTCTTAGATGCTACTCTTCTCACTACAATTGTACAGAGTGGTTATCTGAGTTGTCATAGAATTTGTCAGTTCGAACCAGTCTGGCCATTCTCTGTTGACCTCTCTCATCAACAAGGCATTTTCGTCCACAGATTAAATTCTAGCGACTGTTGTGCGTGAAAATCCCAGGAGATCAGCAGTTACAGAAATACTAATACCAGCTCGTCTTTGTTTCGTAAGTGTTCCTTATGCAAGGTACTTATCCTGCTGTCAGATCAGCATGAGAGCTGGATTCACTGTCTGGGCCATCCCCATGAAGAGGCAGCTCTCATAGAGACAGACAGACTGCCCTCTATGTGAGGGCATGAGTCTCAAACGCTTTGCTCATGAATCGGCCTCATTCTGAGGGACGATTCAGCCTCCCGTGCCCTCCCACCTCCTCTTCTGTGACTTCCAAGGGATCACACAAGGATGCACAGCAGGGCCGCTAGCTTGAGCAAGATGAATTTGAGGTGGACCTTGTGCTGGCACATGCCCCGCGAGCCCCTCAATCTCCATATACTATGTCTATGCTGATACAATATGTGCATGACTAGCTTCTATCTTTTGCAGGGGTCTGATCTGGGGATAATGTTATGTCTCTCACTGCATCTGACGAGTGATTAATTGAGGAGTTGCACTAAGTATGTCAGTAAGTGAGCGGTGCTCCAAGTTTTCCAAGTTAAGCTCCTCAAGCAAATGGATGAGCAAGGCTACGATCCAGAGAATCTGAACCGCTTCAGACTTAGACCGAGCAACAAAAGTCACTGCAAAGGCCATTGGCAAGTCAATGAGCAACCTGGTGGTTTTGGATTGTCACATCTGGTTGACCCTCACGGAAATTCGTAACGTGGAAACAGATGCTCTGTTTGGTGCTCTGGCCTCTCTAGCCTTTTCAGCAGCTCTGTGGATAGATATTCTGAGTGCTTTCCTGAATGTCACGACTCAGCAACACTCACAGGCCGTGAGACATTTTATGCCAAAATGGAGCAGTACTTCATCACAACTGGTTTGCTCCCGCTCTGTCTCAGGCAAGCACCTGGCTAAAAACCCCATGCCTGCATCCTCAGTACGGCCAAATGTCCACATATTATGCAAAACCACCTCCCAATGGTGAGCGGCACATTATATCATACAATGAACAAACCAAATTGCCCTCTATCCTGTTATGCGTACACTTGGCGAGCCCTTATGGGCATTTCAGACTGGGTGCTAAAAGATGGTTATATGATCCAATTTCAACCCTGTTTCAAAGGTGTTCTGTCTTCCACGTTTCCGTCAGAAGACGCACTGGTGTTATGAGCCAAAATACACAATCTTCTTGCAAAGAATGCAATAGAGGTTGTTTCAGATGAATTAAAAAGCTTGCTGTCCCGCTGCGCAAATGTGTGTCAAGCCCTTACAGGTGTGTCAGACTGGGTGTTTAAAACGATCGATCACGGTCATACGATTCAGTTTTTACGCCGGCCACCTCGCTTCACCAGCACTTTGTAATCTGTGGTCCAACCACAGGATGCGCCGGTGTTGCACGCAGAGATTCACAGTCTCCATGCAAAAACTAGACTGCTTTAGACTGTGACACACACAGCTGGATTTACAGCCATTATTTCCTCACTCTGGAGAAGGATGACGTTTTACGGCCCATTCTAGTTCTGAGGCGCTTGAATTGTGTGCTTGCAACGCGCCCATTCAAAAGTTAACTCAGAAACAGATCTTATCACACATGCATCCTCAGGACTGGTTTTCGTCAATAGATCTGAAGGACGCGTACTTCATGTACCAATAGCACAGCATTACAGGCAGCTTTTTAGATTCTCATTCGAGGGAACTGAATATAAAATTTGAAGTTCTTTGTTTCAGTTTGTCTCTGGCTCCCTGCACGTTCAGGAAATGTATCAATGTGGCATTCGCTCCACTGAAAAATGAACTGTGTGTGTGTTTTGAATTACCTTGCCAATTGGTTATTTTTAGCCAATCAGAGGCACTACTGAGCGAACACAGAGTCTTGCTGCTTTGCCATATGAAAAATCTGGTCTAATGTCAACTGGGCGAAAAGCACACTTTTCCCCAGCAAGTAAATCTCCTTTTTAGGAGTTTGTCTCGACTCCGTGAGCATGCGTGCGCACCTCACTAATGAGCAAACACAGACCATTCTTCGGTGTCTGTCTCAGTTCAAACTGGAAAAACATTACCACTGCAGTAATTTCAGAGAATGCTGGGTTTTATGGTGGCAGCATCTGCCGTCATACTGTTAGGTCTGTTACACATGAGACCTCTTCAGTACTGGTTCAAGCAATGTTCCACATTGCGCCTGGAGCCTTGGGCACATGCGCATCGCAGTGAGACACCATTGTCTGGCTGATCTAGCACCATGGACAGTGCCAGCCTTCTACCAACTGAATGTTATGCTGGGTCAAACTTTCAGAATGAAAGTGCTGACTACAGATGCATCCAACACAGGTTGGGGCATGGTGTGTGAAGGATGCCCGACTTTTGACACCTGGACAGATGTGAAATGGGCGTGGCATGTCACCTGCCAAGAGCTTCTGGCTGTCTTTCTAGCTTTGAGAGCTTTTCATTCCAAAATTGTGAATCAACACATTCTGATTCATTCGGACAACGCAACAATAGTGGTGTATTTAAGTTGCCAGGACGCGCTGGCCCACGTATGGCCGGAGAAAAGCAAGTATACATTTCCTCCCCCTTGCGACTCCTTCATTCTGTCATCTGCAAAGTCCGAGTGGACATGGAAACAGTTCTGTTAATTGTGCCGAAATGGCCCAATCAGTCCTGGTTTCTGGAGATTGTAGAAATACTGGACGGACCTCCATGAGAAATACCATTTAGGAGAGACCTTCTCTCTCAAAACAAGGCATCCCTAGCTAGAGCTGTGAAGCTTACAACATGTGGCCTTTAATTGGAGCACAGTGGGCAAGCCGGAATTGGCTCATTTGGTTATTAACACCATTTTGCAGGCTAGAGCATCGACCCCTTTTAATTGGGACTATAATCAAAAATATATAGCTCCCTTTAAGTTTTAGGAAGGGGGTCTCTTGCAAGGAGACCTTAATATTTGGGTGTCCATGGCATTGAAAACTTAGAAAACCCATGGCTTAGCCTATTCTGGGGTGTTTATAGAAAAAAATTCATGAATATAAGTAAAATAAAAAACAAAAACAATTTAATTTATCTGATAATTTATCTGATGTGTGACCTGTGTAATGTTTTTTTGTATTTTTTTATAACAGGCAACACCTGAAAACACAGTGTTACGCAATGGCATAGTTGAGGGTCATTCTTATACTGTGACAGGGGTTTTTCAGGTAAGATCGCACATAAGCAAATATCAACCTATAATTCCACCATATAGGTAGAAAACTGTACAGTGACTTAGTGTAGTGAGTATGGGATGTGCCCGAAGCTGAATACCCTATTCAGAAAGGCACAAATAATTATTTCAAAATGAATAACAGATTAATCCGAATAATATAAAAAATATTAGTTTGACTGATAATCCAAGAAACACAAGTATAAAGCGATATTCCAAAATTATGAAACTGTGCAGGCAATTTTTCTAAAATGCAAACCTTATCAATGAAAATGTGCATGGTGTGATTTCAGAATGGATGGCCACCGCCTCGACTCCGTTTGAGGCCTCTGTAAATTGTGCGTGTCTAGAGCTTCAAGTGTAGCATTAACTAAGATACAACATTATGTACACTTTCCACTTCTTGATATGTCTATGTTAATGTTTCAAACGATTCACACATGATTCCAATGTATTTATTTATAGCCTAAACCTGAGCACGATGGTATATTCCTGATCTAATATGTATGGAGTTATATACAGTATGTGCCAAAATTCTACATTTGTAAAATTTAGTTTTATTAACAAGGTTCGGGAGGAGCAAGGTAATTTATTCTGACCAATCACATCGGTAGAGTAAGCATATATAAACAGCTGCTTACCTCTACATGGTGTTGAGTAGTGTGGCATTATGCCCCACCCTTACTCGAAGATGTCAGTCGAGGATGAATTCTCTGTCGCTCCAGACTCCCCACAACAGCTTGTTGAACCCAATGCTGTTCCTCGACCTCCAGCGGAGAACCGAGGCTGTCAAGATTCACGCTCGGAGACCTGTTATCCCAGGTGCCGCCCTCGGAATATTTCTTCTCCCCCTCCCTCAAGAGCTTCATATTCCTCTTCATCTCATGCCTTTTCCACATCAGATCGCCATTCCATACCCAGCATTGCTAAATGGACCATCATCAGATTAAAACACGCGCTCACAGCCACTGATATCACGTACCCTAGGTGTGCAAACAAAACTTTAATCTGCTCATCGCCATGAAATGCCGCGATTGTCCCGTTCCTCCAACCCCATCTCCACCAGATAAATGCTCTAAATCGGCAAGCGGAATCGGAACGTTAATGACAAAAATCGACAAAAATCCCCGGTATCCTTCCACAGCCATCCTGCTCCAGTGGTAACATGCACCCTGAGGTAAACACAGAAGTATGGCATTTGCACAGAGCCTCCAGTAGTGCAGCACGCATCACCACCCCCTATTCCACCAAACTGCCTCTGCCTCCTTCTCTCCCTCTCCAAACTTCCACTGCAAATCTCTGCCCAATAACGAATTTCTACAATGTCATGTCCCTTCATGCAGCAAGCCAAGTCGAATTTTCCACTGCTCATACAGGCTATCGCCCTCATCCCTCAACATCTGCCCTTCAAACAACACCTCCTGCCAACACCCTTCCCTGTACCTTCTATTCATGGGCCATTGGAGTGGATTCCTGGGTGAGGCTGCCTCCGCTGGAGAACCCTGCTCCATACCCATCCCCCCCCACACTCAGTAACCATTCCTTTCACGAGGCTGCCTCAGCTAGTGAATCTTGTTACAAATCCTTTTCTGGCTTTCCCCGACTTCCCAGATCTCTTGCCCACATTTACACTACAAACAGCCATACCTACGATAAACAAGGTTCGGGGGGAGCAAGGTCATTTAATCAAACTAATCACATTGCTAGAGTAAGCATATATAAACAGCCACCTACCTCAACACACCGTTGAGCCTTCCTGCATCCCTCCACCTCCCCTTTCTCCTCCTATCTATTTATTAATAACTAATAACTAATCCGGGGTATTCAAGCTCTGGTCAAGCCTCAAGCCCAGGACAGCGACCCAAAAACGTTTTAAATTATCCTCTAAGCAGGATTACATTAACTTGCAAACTACTGAAATTGTATTTTGGAGCATGCTAAATTATATATTGAGCGCACAAAAATGTTCTGTGTGTGCATAATGATATTTTGAGCATGCAAGTTATTTTGCATGCACAAGATTATGTTTTGAGTGCACAAAAAGTTATTTTGTATATGCTTGAACTCACTTTTGTAAAGCAATGTATCTTCATGCAAAGATTAATCATTTTTTTGCATGTGCAAGATCTCACTCGTTCTCTCTCCTTGTATGCCCTCTGCGTGCGCTCCGAACTTTAGACTGCTCGTTTGCTTTTCCAACCGTATTCTGACAAGTCCCGCCTCCTACGTCAGGATCTGCCATTTTAAGCTGCTTACAAGTACTCTGAGATTGGACAGTTGAGGTAGCTACAGCAACCATGAAATGCTCAGAGTCTACGAGCCACAATGCTCCAAGTTCAGGTTATCATGTATGCTGTTATCATTACAAAAGATATATATCCCATGGATTATAGACATACCAGAAATACTGTAAGGCTTAACATACTGTAATGTAAGTTTTTCAAAATATAGTTTTATTTTATAGTAATATTTATTAATATATAATTTATGTTTGCAGTCTCAAACAATTAATGTTCAATATACTGTACATTTAATTTACCCCAAACTATGACAGGATACATAATTAGCCTCTTTTCTATCTCTTCTCTTTAATCTATTTTGCCAGAAGGGTTGTGGTAGAATGCATATACTTCATAAAAACAGCATACTGAACATTTCACGATACCCCACAGCTTTGAAATGCAAGCATAAACAGCTTTTCTCGTTTACTATCAAGATTACCATGTTAATTTAGGCAGTATTTATAAAATTCATAATACATATAATATAAAAGGCTTTCGAAAAAATAGGAGAGGACATAATATGTTCAGTGACTGCTGATCCATGGTAGACTGTAACCTGGTCACATTTATTTTAATAAACTGCTCTCTCAGAATCCTGTGGGATAGATAGTCAAAAATTAAGTTCCCCTTACTACACTATTACCTTAGTCTTAAAGAGTTTTACACATGGGCGAGATTAAATTAATATAATTTCAGATGAAAGTGGTAGGTAACATGGCCAAGCTAGTAGCTACGTAAATGTAAATTGGTAATCTAGATAACCAAATACTAGCCAAGAGAACCATACTAAGAGAGCTAGCCATTGCTAGTTAGCCTATTGGCAGAGTACAGACTAAAAAATATACACTCACCTAAAGGATTATTAGGAACACCTGTTCAATTTCTCATTAATGCAATTATCTAATCAACCAATCACATGGCAGTTGCTTCAATGCATTTAGGGGTGTGGTCCTGGTCAAGACAATCTCCTGAACTCCAAACTGAATGTCAGAATGGGAAAGAAAGGTGATTTAAGCAATTTTGAGCGTGGCATGGTTGTTGGTGCCAGACGGGCCGGTCTGAGTATTTCACAATCTGCTCAGTTACTGGGATTTTCACGCACAACCATTTCTAGGGTTTACAAAGAATGGTGTGAAAAGGGAAAAACATCCAGTATGCGGCAGTCCTGTGGGTGAAAATGCCTTGTTGATGCTAGAGGTCAGAGGAGAATGGGCCGACTGATTCAAGCTGATAGAAGAGCAACTTTGACTGAAATAACCACTCGTTACAACCGAGGTATGCAGCAAAGCATTTGTGAAGCCACAACACGCACAACCTTGAGGCGGATGGGCTACAACAGCAGAAGACCCCACCGGGTACCATTCATCTCCACTACAAATAGGAAAAAGAGGCTACAATTTGCAAGAGCTCACCAAAATTGGACAGTTGAAGACTGGAAAAATGTTGCCTGGTCTGATGAGTCTCGATTTCTGTTGAGACATTCAGATGGTAGAGTCAGAATTTGGCGTAAACAGAATGAGAACATGGATCCATCATGCCTTGTTACCACTGTGCAGGCTGGTGGTGGTGGTGTAATGGTGTGGGGGATGTTTTCTTGACACACTTTAGGCCCCTTAGTGCCAATTGGGCATCGTTTAAATACCACGGCCTACCTGAGCATTGTTTCTGACCATGTCCATCCCTTTATGGCCACCATGTACCCATCCTCTGATGGCTACTTCCAGCAGGATAATGCACCATGTCACAAAGCTCGAATCATTTCAAATTGGTTTCTTGAACATGACAATGAGTTCACTGTACTAAAATGGCCCCCACAGTCACCAGATCTCAACCCAATAGAGCATCTTTGGGATGTGGTGGAACGGGAGCTTCGTGCCCTGGATGTGCATCCCACAAATCTCCATCAACTGCAAGATGCTATCCTATCAATATGGGCCAACATTACTAAAGAATGCTTTCAGCACCTTGTTGAATCAATGCCACGTAGAATTAAGGCAGTTCTGAAGGCGAAAGGGGGTCAAACACAGTATTAGTATGGTGTTCCTAATAATCCTTTAGGTGAGTGTATATTACGGTTAAATAAAAACAATTAAGTCAACAAAAGAGCTGCTTTCATGTGGACATAGTGTGTTACACATTTCCTTTCTTGAAAAACAAACTATCCCCTTCTCCTCTTCTTCTTGATTTTATTAGTAATATGATCTGTGGTCTAGCCAGCCAATCAAAAATTGCCAACACATCTCTGATTGGAGTAAATGCTGGCACATTATAATGCTGTGACCATGTTGAGCAAACAAGCAGTCAAAGATATCAGCACACTCAGAGTGGGTAGGAGGAGAGAGCGAGTGAGGTTTTGCACACGCAAAAAACAGTGGAGTTACGTAAATTTCAGTATTCTGTGCAAATTCGCATTCAAATAAACTTTATTCAAGTGCAGAACATTTCTGTGCTCTCAAATATCATATTGCATACTTAAAATAATTATTGTGTGCAGAATTGTTGCACACATATAACTCCATAGAAGTGATAATTTCACGGCTCATCTAGCCGTCTCTTAAAGTTGACCACATTTATATTCACATCAACGATTAAAGTAATTATTTGTTTAAGACTTTATTCCAAAAAAAAAGTGAAAGTGCTGCATAAAGGTTTAAATCTCAAGGTCTATGCTCCATAGAGTATTAATCTGTTTGGAATATTCCTGCTTATGTAAAACAAAGAAACTGAAAAACTATTTTTTCTTCTTGTTCTTCTTTAAACTGTGCTAAATTTGATAATATTAACTGTTATTGATCTCAGAAAAGGTGCTGTATACATTTAACATTATTATTTTTAGTATTATTTAACTAAACATTCCTGATAGACTTATGGGACTTTCACCTGTTGGATTTCTTTTAATGCTTGAATTTGTATTTATTTTTCACTGCAAAATGTGTGCTTGACATTTTACATTTTGCTTGACACCTCCTGCCTCAGGAATAATGTTGTTACAAAATTCTGTTCCAGGCAGATATTAATATCAGAAATACCAGGAGGAATCAAAGTTAACAACATATTCCACAATAAAAGGGGCCAACAAACTCAGCTTCACCTGGTTAGAAAAAAAATATATAATTATAATTTAATTAAATAATAATAATTATTATTACTATTATTATGAAAATGCATACTCAAGGCATATTTTAAGAGTAACATTTAAAAATGGGCATTTCGTTTAGTTTTAACGCACTTCCGATTTAAGCCCTGCAAACACCCGGTTCTATCCGAATACAGAGACAGATACAGAACATTTTGTCGTATGAACAAATACAGATACAGTTAATGGCTTCGCTGCACACCCCTACTTAGGACATTGCACATATTGGATAGAACAGACACTAAAATAATAATAAAAACGTACAAAATTCTACACGTTGTGCATTGTTTTGTGCATTTTTGAACCACAATGTACCGTGCCATGAAAAAACAATACACCCTTAGTTGTACTGCTGAGCAAGAATGCATCTGGATGGCAGCATGTGTTACTCCAATATTTGTACATATCTTTTTGCATTAATAGTGCCCTCACAGATGTACAAGAGACATGACCCAATACCATGACAGACACTGACTTTTGGTCGATTTAAAATGTGGACTCATCAGATCACAAAACACAATTCCATTGTTTTACTTTCCATCTCAGATGAGACTGCGCTTCTGGACAGTGTTGATGTATGGCTTCTGCTTTGCATAGTAAAGCCTTAATTTACATCTGTGGAAGCAGCGGTGAATTGTGTTGACTGACAAAGGTTTACCAAATATACCTGAGCCCATGTCAAGAAATCCATACAGATGCATGACGGTTTTTAAGGCAGAGATTTCTGAGGGATCAGAGATCATGCACATTTAGATGTGGTTTTTCGACCTTGCTCTTGCTCTAGATTTCACAAGATTCTTTTAATTTTTCAACTATATTGTGCACTGTTAAGAGTGAAATGCCCCAAATCCTTCCAATTTGTCTTTGGGTAACATTGTTCTCAAAGTGCTGGATTGTTTGCTGATGCATCTATTGGCAAATTTGCAAGCCTCGACCCATCCTGGCTCTTGATGGACAAGGCTTTTATTGGAGGCTCCTTATATAATATAACATGATTGCCTCACCTTTTTAACAAATTCTTTTTCATATCACCTTGTCAGATTGTTATTAGTCCTAAATTGTCCCTGTCTCAACTTGCTTGGAGTGTGTTGAAATCATCTGATTTGAAATGAGTGTATCTAAAAAAAATGTAAATCAAAAGAAAAAAACTAAATAATGTGTAAATACTTGTCCATATTGTCCCAACTTTTTGGGAACTGGCACTATATTTTTATTAGGGCTGTCGATTTAATGCGTTAATTCAGTGCGATTCATTTTGCAAAAAAAATAATGTGTAAAAAAATTAACGCAATTAATCATCAATTAATCCCCCAGACCGTAATAAGGAAGAGTCCTGAGAAATGCAAGCTTGTAGTAAAACCTGTTTACTCCAGGGGGCAGTAAGTGAAATTTCAGCTGTATGAGCAACACCGTTTATACAGTGAAGAAAAAACACAAACAACACAAACATGCGTCATGTTCTTTTGCTCAAAACACTTGAAGGAGTGCAAATGCGAACTAAGGGATCTCAAGATGTGTTTAAAGATTGAGTAATAAACTATATTTAACTGACACACAGTGAACTAAACATTTTATGTTTATGATGCAATGCACCTGAGACGCTACACAAGCATGTCTGACGCAGGGTGTGGCTGGATTGAGATGGTGCAAAATTTTGAAATGACCAATAAATAATTATTCACGAATAAAAATCAAAGAAATTTCCTTCAAACTTATATATAAGTACTACCTCACTAATTATTTTCTTGTAGAGAGATTTAATTGTGATGTAGATATATTCTGTACATTTTGTGGTTTGCAGGCAGAAATTTTTTTCATTTATTTTGGAGTTGTCCCTACTCGGACTTGTTTTTGGTCTGATTTCTGCAAGATTGTTTGAGATCATACTATTCCCAGCTTTCAACTTTGTTTTGAAAATATTTTATTCTGGGTTTTTTTTTTTAACTATGACATCTTCATAAGGAATATTATTTGATTAATGTTCTGCTTTTGTTTTCATATGTTGTGTTTTCACTGTTGTGCATGATTCCAGGCAACTATATTTTGAAAAACTTACATTACCATTTCCGGCTCCTCAGAAAAATCCTGAATGAACATATTTCCCCGCTTTTATATGTCCGGGGGCGGGGTATGCAAATACTGTCTGGCTCTAGATGTAAAAGTTTTGTAAGCATTAATAAAAAAAATACAAATAAAATTTAGTATTCATAAATTTAAGTATGGTGGTTAAAAACCTTTAGTTTTCATTTTTAAAAAAGAACAATTTCCAATTTGAGTAACAAGAAAGCTGTAAAGTGTATTGAAATATGTAAACAATTTGGTATTTTTATTAAACTGTTTATTTATTTATTTTCCTTTTTGTTGTTGTTTGTTTTAATATACCTCTTGGCTCTAGATGTAAAAGTTTTGTAAGCTTTAATAAAATATAATTATATATATATTTTAATAAAAATATATATATAATTATTATTGATATAAATATGTATAATCATTATATATTGAATTATATTTATATGAGGGGCTTTCTCAGCAAATATTTGTATATGCGATTAATCGCGATTAATTAATCGGGACACCATGTAATTAATTCAATTAAAAATTTTAATCAATTGACAGCCCTAATTTTTATAATTAAGTTATTTATCAAATTGTCTAAAACACTGTAGCAGAAATCACTTTCATGTGTATTAATTTGGTAAATCCAAAGGTGTTGCATTTCTGCAGATCTTTTGTAAACTACAGTAAAAAAACAACAACAAAAATATATTTTTCTCATGCAAAATAAAAAGCTGCTCTTTTTTTTTTTTTTTTTTTTTTAAAAAAACATTTTTCCTTTAGTCTTGTCGCCAGGCACTAAGTGGAGGGACAAAAGCGCATGACCCCTAGTTTATGTGTACTTTTGTGAATCTTTTTATTTTTTTCTCCCCTAGAAAATTATTTCCTGCACACCCTAAAGGTTGCTCTTTTAATAATTCTTTGAAACTGACAATGTGATATCTTGTGATCTATAGGTTACGAGTGAAGGAAACTCTGTTCGGCTGGTGAGATTGTTAAACCCATGGGGACTTGGCGAGTGGAAAGGAGCCTGGAGTGACAAGTAAGAGCTGGTTTAATGCAAACTATTACATCTTAAAGTATTATTACATCTTCATTCACAAACTTGGGAAAAAGCTACACACTTGCTTCTGATATGCATTCTTTCGTCTAATGAATGTGCTGTAACAAGGTCAGTTTTAATATTAAAGTATAAAAAAGGCTTTGTTAGGTCTAGTAACCTATATAATGTGATTCATGTGGGAACATCTAAATGAACTGGTTCAATGCATGTCAACAAGATGATTTAATATGACTACATCAGATTACACCAACAAAACTATTTTTTTAAGAATTTGATCAAGTAGAAATAGAACCTTAACAGTTTTTACACTCTTTACAATGCAAATGTTGAGGGTGGCTTTTAAGATGTTCTTTCCTTTCCTTTTTCTTTTTTTAATGTTGAGATGTTTGTATGGCTCATGAAAACACATATACTTTTAATAAACCCATATATACAATAATTATTTTAGATCACCCTTGTGGAAGACAGTGAGTGCAGAGGACCGCAAAAAGTGCCTTTCTGTGGTCGACAACGGAGAATTCTGGTAATCATAAACAATGGTTTCTGAATTAACTTTTAATGCAGAAAGCACATCACATTTTGGCTATAATTTACAGTCCAATTTGTACTGCAGGATGTCAATGGAAGATTTCACCACAAACTTTCAAGACATGGATATCTGCTGCCTCTGTCCTGATTTTCTGGATGAATCTTTTGAATGTCATTGGATCTCCAAATACAATATTGGGCAGTGGAATGCTGGGACTACAGCTGGTGGCAGCAGGAGCAATATTGGTATTTATACTCCATACTTAAAGTTAAATAAAATGGCAGAACAGCAACTAAATGAAAACCTATGGACAAACAAACATAAATTCAATCCTCAGCCACAAAAACTTGCAAACTTCTCTTATAAAGTGTATTATCATTAAAGCTTAGAATTTTGTGAACAAAATTAATCATGAATTAGGAGCGTGTGAGCCACATTGTAAATATCCTATTCGTTATGTTAGATATATAAAAACAATTTAGCCTCTAGAGTGAAAAATAAACTTTGCCAAGAGAATACAGATATAACTTAATAGTTATTCATCAGGGGCCTGTGCTGAAATCTAATTCATTGGATGTGTTTTAGAGACTTTCTGGATTAACCCACAATTTCGGGTGAGGATTGAAGAGCTTGATAAGGACTGTGCAAGAGGGCAGTGCCCTGAAAACATACTGGTGTCCCTCATGCAGAACCGTGAGAGTAGACATAGAAAACAGCTCCCCAACTTTTTAATCGGCTTCTATGTTTATGAGGTAAGCATTGATGGATGTATGAGTATGTGAGTTCTGTAGAATTTGAAGGCACTGTCAGTGAGAAATGTGATTTTATTATTTATATTTGATTTTGATGTAATATTTGCAATATTACAGTTTTGTTTTGTTATTTCTGTGTCTTTGCAGATACCACCAGAGGCAAGTAAATTTAGGCTAGCTCACAAATATTTGACTCATAATTCAGATGGGTTTCTTACACATATACTGTACTTTATTAATACATAAATAACACTCATCTCATTCTCTTGTAGATGAAATATGAGAGTGGGAAGTTCTCAGCCAAGTTCTTCAAGTACAGAAACCCTATTTCAAAGACTGAGATTTTCACAAATTTGAGAGAAGTGATGAAATTCTTTAGGCTGGAACCAGGAGAGTACTTGATTGTACCATGCACGTTGAATCCTGGTGAAACTGGCTCCTTTGTCCTGTCTATTTTTTCAAAGCATGAGACACACGTGGTGTAAGTTGTGGTGCAGAATTAAGCATTGTTTTACATTTTACTTATTTTAAATTTACTCTCATTTTAAGTCAATAGCTCTATGGATATTCAAACGCCACCACCTAAAGCTGAGCTAGGTTCAGCTAAGTCACATGACAAAAAAAGTATTTTGAGAGTGTGCAAAATCAAATAAACAAAGGCCCCTTAAATGCTTGTTTTTGCATGTGTGTGTAGTTATGTGTACTGACCTGAAAGGACAAAAGTGCATATAAAAAACTTTGATCACATATGCATGACATTACATTGGCAATGCATGACCAATTAATGGCCATTTTATTTAAGAGGCATGCATGTACTGCTGTATGAATGTACAGGACATAACTGGGAAAAAGGAAAAGAAAAAACAATTATGCTGTGTTAGACAAAGAATCCATTTATATTTTTTTCTGGAGTGTGTCTTTTTATTATAATTTCTCCTTATCTGTGATTTAACAACCTTCTCTTTCCAACAGAGCAATTCCAGAGCTGCCCAAAAAGAAATGTGATTTTTCTTGATGAGAGTGTGGCAATTTCATTTTCCCTGCAATGTCACACAAATGGGAGTCAAATGAAGTTTTAACACAGCTAGTCTTAGTTGAATTTTTTTTTATATTATTATTCATTACATATATTTGTGCTATTTGTAACATGTTTAACATTTAGACAGCAGTTCTTGAACTAACATAAAGGGTCCTCTAGGTAAGGTGGTTGATGTACTGTTATTGTTACCTAATATGCTAATCTTACTAAGTAGCTTGGATTTAGGGTCACATAGAGAATGTCATATTATGAGATAGCTTAGTTTGTTGGATGTGATAAGGTAGCTGTCATGTTCTCTGTTGTCTTTTGTTTTTGTGCTTTTATGTTGAAGTTTAGTTTAGTTCCTGTTTGTTTCTTGTAGTCCTTGTAGTTTTATTTTTTGATTGGTTTTCCCCTGATTAGTTCTCATTCCCTGATTGTTTACCCAGGTGTTCCTCATTCCCTTGTTAGTTCTTTTATGTATTTAAGTCCTTGGTTTCCCTGTGTCCATTGTTAGTTATTTCATGTTTAATATGTTTTGCAGTTTTTGTGCCAAGTTCCCCATGGTTTTCTTTATTCTGAGTTTTCTTGCTTTTGCTTAAATAAAATGCTGCACTTAGATCCTCTCTCGTTGTCTGGCGTTACAGTAGCAGAAAAAGAAAAGGGAAAAAAACCCTACCCTTTACACTTAAAAAAAAGCCAAATAACAATAAATATTAGATTCTTAACAAAACAAGCCTTGGATTCGAAAAAATAGGCTGCTGTAAAACTTCAAATCATCATATCTGAAAAAGAAAATGTTATTCATAATGTTATTTATCCTATTGTTCATTTGAACATTGATTGACTCCACAATAATATTTACTGGTTGTCGAAGAATGACTATAGTGCAAATAAAACACAATGGAATGGTAAAAAGCTCTCATACACACGTATTCCTGTTTTGTTTTCCACTAAAATTGCAACTATGCATTTCTAGGTTGTGTAGCCTATAGGACAGTCTACTAAAGGCTCTCATTAAATGTTTACATTAAACTTGATAGCATCCATGGAAAAGTCCAAGTTGTAATAATAATAATTATTTTATAATGTAATATTTTTATTAAATAACAAAAATTCTGCCTACCCTACATTGCTCCAGATGAGGATTTGTGAAAAATCTTCATGGTATGCACTTATATAGCACCTTTTTTAACCTTAGCGGTTACCAAAGCGGTTTACACTGTGTCCCATTCATCCATTCACACATTCACATTCATTCACCAATTATGGCAGAGCTGCCATGCAAGGTGCTAGCCTGCCATTGGGAGCAACTTGGTGTTCAGTGTCTTGCCCATAGACACTTCGGCATGTGGAGTCATGTCGCCAACCCTGCAATTAGTGGCCGGCCCGCTCTACCAACTGAGCCACAGCCAACCCATCATGAAGGTCTTTTCTATATAAGGACTGTGACCAAGTTTGTCAATCTTCAAAATGGACAAAAACGGCATGAAAACATGAAAGTAGTCGATCATCACCTGTGCGCCAATGTTTAAGTCTTCTGAAGCCACCCAGATAGCGGAGCCGAGTTCTGAGCTGTCTTTACTCAAAATTCTGAGTTTTTAGACAGTATTTATGAGAGTGCACTGGCATCTACTGGCATTATATTAAAGAAACATAATATAGTGTAGTAGAACAAAGCAACAGAACATTACATGAAATGTCTCGGGTTACTTAATTGTAACCCCTGTTCCCTGATAAAAGTGGAACGAGATGCTGCACTGATTTAGCGCTTTGGGAACAAATTTAGGTGTGACCAGCTGTGAATATGCGTGCAACATGTCAATGAAATTGACCAGAATTTATAGCCTCTGCTGGTGACATCATTGGATGCACCTGTAGCAGGGCTATAAATAGATGCGTCACAGGTGCACCGTCAGGTATTTTGTCTGAAGAGCAGTCCTGGGGCATCCCAATGCGGCAATGAAGCGCAGCATCTCGTTCCGCTTTTATCAGGGAACAGGGGTTACAGTTAAGTAACCCGAGACGTTCCCTGTCAAAAAGCTACACTTTGATGCTGCGCTGATTTAGGACTTTGGGAACGAGAATACCCACGCCGCCGCACTGTGATGTCTGGACCCCTTACAGTTGTGTAGGTGTGCTCACAAGAGCGTGAGAGGTATCAGACATGAGCTTGTTAAGTTGACTCAAGGACATAAAGCTATACAAAAAAGATAACAATTCTAGCATACTAACAAAATTATTTATTATAATTATTCAATAATATGAAATAATTATTGATTATTTCAAAAATGTTATCTGTCATTGTAATGTGTTGTCATCACTCACTTTTATTCATAATTCATATGGCTCTGTGTCTTGTTAAACGAGACTGACGAACTGAACAAATGATATGCAGCTCTTTGTCATGTTAAGCCGGGCAGCAGATCATTTATGAACAAGACGACTTATCATTTAATTCAGTCGCGAACGACTTTACCAATACATACAGTTCGGTCACGAACGACATGACCAACTGGTTCAGTGAAGGGTGTATTCGTTCAGTTGGTCAAATATGCTTCTTCACAGCCCGCTCTAGAATGGTATTTACTTGCGCTAAAGTCAGTCTTTAAAAGCAACACTAATAGAATTTCAATGTTTATAAATGTACGAAGACACAAATTTTAGTTTAAACACAATAACCATTTTCACCATAAATGCAGGTCTTATTTTTCCTATTTTATGTCAAATGCTGGTCTTAATTTTTTACCAAAAACTAAGAAAAGTTCAAGAAAAGCCTAATATTATCTTACACTCTGCACCAAAGCACAACATATCCATCTGCACGACATGTCCTTTTAACTGTATGGTCTTCAGTAATTTTCGCACATTCTTCAATTTGTGATTACGTTTTGTGCATACCTATAAACTCGTCTTAAGTGTATTTCAGACCTTTCTCTCTTTGTTAAATGCAATGGACTCACATGCCAAATTGAACGAATGACATGCCTCTTCTCGTTCAATCATTCAGCAGATCCTCATTCACAAACCAGATTACTAAGTGAGTCATTGCAAAATAGTTTACCAGTACATTCAGTTAGTTCAGGAACAATGTCTTATCTCGTTCAGACTGAATTGACCGACTCGACTGGTTAAGTGAAGGAGTGTATTCATTCAGAGGGTGAAACCAATGACATGGTCCTTCACAGCCCACACTCATGCAATCTACTCGGCATTTATAGGCAAGAAAAGCAGTAGAGCTCATTGGCTTTGAAAGGGAGAGATGTCAATGAATGAGAAATATGAGTCTGTATGGAGGTGAATAAGAACAATTATTCCACTTAAAAGATTCAATCAAAAAGACAGATTTATTTGCGTATGAAACATCACTAATCTGATGGTTTGAGCAAGAATCCTGATGCAGAGCCGTAGGACGGGGCTTACTCCAAGGGAAATGCATGTTATTCCCATAATTTCAAGTCCTCTGTGAGAAGTGATTAAGTATATTGTCACATAACTTGCCAAGTTTTGTATCCAGTGCAGAAGGGTTAAGCTGGTAAAAAAAAACTATAAAATTGCGGGAACAGTACCAATCTGCGTTCATTTTGAGGGCTTGCTAGTCTACAGAGTCTGATACCTCAGCTTGATTTTCCCTCTTGCTTTTGAAATGGGTGGGGTGTGTGACATTGGCAACAGGTCAGTGTATTTAGGGTGGGTTTTAGGGTAACGCTATTGGCCCGATGGTGGAAATGCAGATCGATTTTGGTCTTGCGGCCCAAAATCCGAGGCGGTTGTCCCTGACTGACCAATTGAGAGCCATAGCACACACTGGCCTGATAATGAAAAAGCACCTAGCAATGGATCTGGGTGAATTGCAGCCTCTTCTACAGCTTAACATTAGGAAAAATCAGCTTCTCATCTGCACAGGCTCAATTGCAGCCAAGGTACTGAAATTTTTTTTACTAACTTTAATCCTACAGGTTCTTTTTAAACAGTTAGATAATTATAACAATGAATCTTGTGTTTTCAGCTTATGCATTGAGCTCCATCTATTCATGTGAATTATTTAGGTTTGCTATAAACTACCTCTCCAACCATATCCCAAATATAAGTCACACGTACTTGTTTTTGTTTATATTGGTTTATTCAGTTTATCTCTTTTTAAAGGGGAGGAAATGTGTAAGATTTTCTACCTCATCCTCATATTTGATGGCTTACTGTACTTACCAGGAGTATGTTTTGAAACAATTAATTTTACAAGTTTGTGGGCTTATTTCCTTTATTATATCCAAAATGCCCTAGATTGTCAGCTTCAATTTAGCTTTACAGTAAAGATCAGTACTGTATCTAGCACTAGATCTAACTACTGAAGTGTCTTTCATTCCACATTTACATTCCAGTCTGTAGTGCCCCTAGTGGAGATTCTGAAACTCCTTGCTGGACCTGTGACATGCATCATCTGTTGCCATAAGCAACGCACTGTTGGTGTCAGTCCCGAGATAGAAAAGAGATTCTTTGAGGTGAGAGACTCCAAATAGAACTAAATGTAAAACCTTACACTGAACCTACACAAAGATTTGTAATATTTAGTGGCACATCTTAACACAAGGAAACAATACTGTTTGTCAAATAATTAGTGCTCCAAATGCTATGTTATTTACAATCTTATTTGTTTGTTTATTTGTATGGATTTTAGAAATACTCAAATTGCCTCGCAATGCCAAATCTATAGTTTTATCATCCATGATGGATTTTTACAGCTGCAAGACTTCCAGTAAGAGGAGATCCCACCTGAGAAAGAAGATTTCAACAGTCCTTACATTCACATGCTCCACCCGCAACGAAAAGTTAACTGGAATTTACTTAATGTGCTCTATCATCAATTTCAAATACAGTAATGCAAGAGAGGGTGTGCACAGTATGTTTGTTTTGTTGGACTGTTGGTTTATTTGTGGCTCACTTAATTTTTTATAGCCTTCTGTATTGAAACAAAAATGCTGCTCTATTTAAATGCTTTTTGTGTGGTCTGGGGGGTAGTTCATAGTTTAAATCTTCTCGGTTACTATTGTAACCTCCGTTCCCTGATGGAGGGAACAAGATGTTGTGTCGATGTAGTGACACTAGGGGTCGATCTCGTGAGCCCGAGACATCTTCCGATCTTTGAGAAAAGGCCAATGAGAATTGGCGAGTAGAATTTGCATGGCACTCCCCCCGACATTCGGGTATAAAAGGGAGGCAGGAATGTGGATTCATTCAGGTTTTTGCACTGAGGAGCTGAGACACAACGTCTCGTTCCCTCCATCAGGGAACGGAGGTTAGGACAGAAACCGAGACGTTCCCCTTCTGTCACTCACTCGACATTGTGTCGATGTAGTGACACTAGGGGTCCCTATACGAAATGCCATGGCTGAACTGTGTCACGTGAACTGCAAATGCAGGTGTAGGCAAGCTACTGTGAGCATAGGAACAGATGCACTCAGACTGCACGTAGCCTTTCCAGACGCCCCAAAACATCATGTAATTCCCAACAACCCTTGGGGTGGGAGGAGGTTTATCTAGTATGGAAGCAAGCCGCGCCAGCCGTGGCCTTTTATCTCTAAGTTTTTCTCTCCACAGAATCTTAGATTCGGCTGGGGCATTTAAATGCTCATAAAACATGCCAGAGAAGGCATATGGGCACTTCTCTGTATTATACGTCATATGGGCCTAAGGCCGCATGTGGAAGAGGCACGGCAGTAGGTCCTGCCCTTCAAGGGGAGGAGCTCTACAAATGCTGCAACCGGGGCAGAGAGGAATCTGCTAAGGGAGATGCGGGTCTACCGAAAAAGAGAGACCGTACCACGGAAGATACATCACTGGAGGTTTCCGGGGTAAGCGAGACATGTGGAGCACTTACCCCAGTACAGGGCATGGTAGCACACGTACTGGGTTCGACTACGAATTCCTCCGCTGAACTTGTGAGCCAGATGGCTAGGAGGAAGGACATCCAGGATTCACAGATCGTGAACACGCATGGGAGAGAAGAGCGCACGGCTTCACCTCATGGAGGGGAAAGGCACTGTACAAAAGCGGTACACCCATCCAGCTGCCCCACGTAATGAAATTTAGCTGTTCATGACTGAAAGAACAAGGGACAAAACCGGCTCAACCCGGAGATTGAGATCTTGCAAAGGTATTGGGTGTTGCCCAGCCCACTGCTCTACAGATGTCTGCTAGAGAGGTGCCATTGGCCAGTGCCCATGAGGATGCCACTGTAGGGCCTCATGTATTCAGATACAAGACAAAGGCAGGCCTAACACAGTTGTAAAGCCTGACTGAGGCCCACAAAAACAAAGTCATAAATCTTGCTGATAAAAATGGCACCAAAATCAAACAAAGGGAGTACAAAAAAACTGCAAATCCCAAGAAGCCTTGCTCACTTTACAACTTTGTGAAATTCCAAAGGATCGAACTCTCAACTCCTATTGGATGAGGCACTCAACAGAACGCACCTCAACTATGATGTCATCAGGAGTAGAAATGCATCGGAAATCGATTCCTTCGGCGCTTCCAGTGACTTTGCCCGCCGCGTATAGACGTGGTGTTGCCTCGTTGCACAAGGAAGTAACGTGCAACTTGAAACTGCGGCAATACAATCTCCATCTCGCTGGACGAGTTGAGAACATTGTGTTCAACCGAACACTTTAACGGATCCGAAGGAAAGCGCCGAGCAATCCGCTGAGCAATCTTCATCCGTTTGCCTGCAGAAGTGAAGAAAGAAGAATTCTCTTCCCTCTTCAATCAAGTTGACGTCGCTGATTTCTCCGCCAGCCCGCCGAGAATCAGCCGCCGTACCGCCCGCCGACAGAGCGAGGAAACGGCCTCCCATCATCACCCGAGACTCGAGGAACCGAGTCGAACGACGGATGAACACACGTTCAACATGTGTCCCCATGCGATCCAAGTAAGAGGTTAACGTCTGGGCAGAGATAGAAAATTTAGGTGTGTTATTCTTGTGGATCAAGTTTATTGTTTTGTGCAGTTTACGGACCGCAGAGTCCGCTCATTGCTGCTAATAATACTCAAGGTATTAATGCAACATACTGTTATCATAAATTAGAGTTTGCTGTGTTGTAATCCAACCATGTTGGACTGTTGTGTGTTTACGCCATCGCGGATGAGACCGGCATACTGTGTTTATCCATCAAAGGACCAGAGTTCGCGGGACGGGTTACGAGCCGTTCACCGAGTCTCTGAGTGGTAAACTAACAGTTACCTTCTCTCCCACGATCGCGAAACCGGCCTCAACGCCGCCACTTCATTCTCTCTCTCTCTCTCTCTCTCTCTCTCTCTCTCTCGTACTAACCACACACACACACACACACACACACACACACACACACGCGCGCGCGCGCGCCCCCTCACAACCATTCGCTAGTATAACTTTGTGATAAAGCTCGGCTTTGTCCCCAGGTTCCCTGGAAACGGGCAGACGCCATTAACCGGCTTCTCTCCGCCCACATTCGCGGCCATACTCTCTGGCCGGAAATCTCACGTGACGTACTCTCCACGAGAGTCACGTCCGCCATTTTGTGCGCGTCACTCCTCTCTCTCTCTCTCTCACACACACACACACACACACACACACACACACACACACACCGCCCTCTCAGGTGTTACTGTCACTGTTTAGTTTGTAGTTTGAATGTCGGAAGTTTATTGACTGCATTGTATTGATTATTAATTGATATTATATTTTCAATAAACTTCATTATAATTAAAAGAGAAGTGTTTTGGTTTGTTTTGCATACACATGTGTCAAAGGCTGGCAGGGGATGCCAGTGCTCGAATTCAACCCTTCGTTGTTCCCTTTTTAATCTTGATGATCTACGGACATCAATTTTCCTAAGAGAACAATCTAACATTGAGACTGTTATACTGTCTGGTTATTAGTCCCTGATTCCAGGGTGGTGCCCCGTCGACATTAATCCTAATTAATATGCTATTGATTTTGATAATTGACAATTATCTTCGATGATTGTTTAATTTGAAGGATCAATAAGCTAGTGTTAAGTCTAATCAATGTTTAATTAATTTTAATAATTAATTATTATCTTGGATAATAATTAATATTCTATTAGATTTGATGATTGTTGATTTAAAGGATTAAAAGCTAACATTGATTCTAATCAATGTTCTATTGATTTTATTAATTGATAGTTATCTATAATAATTATTAATTATTGCTAATAACCAAACCGGCTACTAAACCTGTGCGCACTACACCACAATCCTTGTAGAGTGCACGGACTGGGTCTGGATCTGGTAGGCCAAATCAATGGCGTCCACGATCCAGTTATTTTCTGTTTAATTCATTCATTGAAATGGTGACAATCATAAAAGTAGTTTATGAATTGGCAACACTTTGATTAATTTCCCAGAATGCAAATCTAGGTTTGGTTCATCTGTATATCTGTTCTATTATATCATATAGCAAAGAATTCCCTAGAATGTCACTGTTTGGTGTTGCATTGGAAAAGCCAAACCTGTTCATGAAGAGGCTGTCCACTTACTATAGACCATATAGTATACTTTACAGCAGAAACTTTTACAGGTGTGCGGCTATGCTAAAATAAATGCTGGTTATGTGTCTGAGGGCCTAATGGACTTCACTGGTGGGGTGCATATGTACAATGAACTGAAAACAGCTATCACTGATTTGTGGAACCTGATGGACCGCGCAGACAAGGCAAAGGCCCTGATGGGCTGCATCACTCCTCAAGGGGTAAGCAATTACTTGGAAACTTTTATTCCAGTGTCAGACAGTGCCATCCTTTAAAATAAAACCATCATATAAGGATTTCATTAGGTTTTGCATTAAAGAGTCCAAAGGCTTATGATCTCAATAGGTGAATCACACAAAACCTGTCAAGAACATAGAGTATATATTTAAGTGTGATATTTCACCCTGGAAATAATAGAAAGAAATAAGACAATATGTTTTGCTTATATCTATTGGACAATAATATCTGCATTGTGACATTATTTTCTTTATAGAAAATTTGCTTGGGGGAAAATATTCTTAGTTAGACATTATAAAAATAGTCACAATGCAAACACTCTTAGATGTCCCTAAAATAGGCTTAATGTGTTCATGGTATGGACATGTTTTTGTGAGATTAATGAAATTACTGTTGTAAACAAAAAAAGGTTGTTCGCAGTATGCAATGTTTCTTAATCCATATTTTATCTGGTAGATTTTGTCTGTTTTTATACTATATCAGAGATGCAAAAATTTATGCAAAAGAATTTCCTGAATGTATCCCACTTTTTATAAATCAGAATTCAACTTAAAATCAGGAATGAGTGCTAATGAGCATGTGGACTCCAACTACAGTATGGCCACAAATATTGCGGTGAGACAGAAAACAATTAAAACGTATGCAGAAGTTATTCATAAGGGATTAAAAAAATTGGAGTTACTGATTTCTGCCCATATTGTAGTAGCCTATTCAACAACTCATCATCAGTTATTAATTTTAATTATCAATCATAAATCCATTCATTGATTGCTTTTATAGTAAATCTGCACCATTTTTCAAACAATGTCCACATTTTTGCTACGCATTAATTCCAAAAAGAGATTTACATGCTCTTTTACATATAATGAAATATTAATAATCTACATGGCAATTATGTCCTGTATAAACTACATGCAAGTTATTGTCCCACTATTCTCTACTGCCTTCTCTTGCCATCGATTATGCTGCATTTTAGTATTTTATTCCTCAACAACAGCTGACAAGAGGCTAAAAGTTGAATTGGTGAAAACATGTAGGCACATTTAAGACTGTTGTGGTGCTTTCACCCATCTGTATATTAATTTAGGTATGTTTTAAGGGCTGTAATCTATAATCTGTCCTCCTCCTTACTCCAAAAATGTGCTTGATTTATTGTATACCGTATATTACAATTGTCTGTTATCTCATAGGTCTGAAAATCTATGTATTATGGAAATGTGCAGATAGGGTTATAAATAAATATTTTCAAGCGGATTATCAAAATAAATTATTTACATTATGGATACACAGTTCTGGGTAGTAATGGATTTCATGTCATCTGGATTATGTAATCAAATTGCAAAAATCAAGAACTTGTAATCAGATCACATTATATTTTATAATGCTTATTATTAGATTACAGTTACTTTTGTATTGATTACTTGATTTAATATCAGTAAGGCAACTGTACTGTTAAAAATTAATTGATTCCCCTAATTTTTCTTTTTTTTATTTTCATTTTAAAATCAGCCTACTGCTGATATACATTCTGTAAGTGTTTTCAGAAGAAAGGGGGAGGGAAGGGTTGTGGAATTGCACACACAGACCGGACAATAGCCACTGGCCAGGTAACTATTATACTGAAGATGCAGTGGACTCACTCAAAAATTGACAAATGGATTTACAAAAATCAATTCACTTTTAAGAGACTTTACTGTTTAATGTAAACTCTGCCTGCCAAAACATAATATCCTATCCACTGCAAAGAATTCTGTGTTACAGTAAATCTACAGAAGTAACTGGAGGTATGCTTGCATGTTTTTTCAACTTTAACTTGCTAATTTACTTCTGACGAACACATATTAATTATTTGTAATGTAATGGCAAAACTGCTGGAGTAAGACCATATTTGTTCAACAAGCCCTGCATTACCTGTCCATCTCCAGTTAGAAATGCATGAGAACAATTTTTTTTAAATAGGTAAAGTATGTTGATGTGTGAAGTTAAAATGTTCTTGTGTTTCAAGGCGCTCAAAGTGCCTTTTGTTATTTTGCTCATGAACAGTCAAATAGTGAGTAAAGTAATAGTGAGTATCAGTTCTCACATTTTGATTCATGAAGTTTTCTTAAATGCATTTGACCAGTATTCAGACACTGGCCACACTTCTGTGGGAGGCGTTTAGAAGTACATTTAAATGTGAGGATGCTCAAGACTAAAACATGAAATGTGTTAACAATGGCTTCATGAAACATTGTATGTGTAGAATTCACACAAAAACAGTAGAGGAAGCTGTTTTAACCACTTGAATATGATTTAAAGTAATATAGGTATGCAGTACATGGAGCTAATGTGCTAACAAGCTATATGTGACCATAATATGCGCAGATTACACTCTATTATTTTAATTTATGATGACACTGACTCTACTGCAAGAATGGGTGTATTAAAGAGTGTTAATGGGTAGAATACAGCCAAAAAATGAATGATAGGCATACCTTACTATGGGCAGATGTGTGAATGGCTGTTGGATGCAGATGGCACATGAGTGAAGCAGCATATCAAACAACAGAGTGAATGTGCACTTAAGTGTATTTGTGTATATTTGATTCCTTATGAAGACTTATTAAACAAAAAAATCGCATGTCATGTTCTTGGAAAATGTCTTAACGTGAACAAGCTTACAGATGTTCAAAGCTCCAGCATGCTAATAACTGCAAAAAAATAGCTAATAGCTGCAAAAAAGTGGGTGGAGCTTCAAGTCACACCAACCGATGACATGCTAAATGGCAGGAAGATTTGAGCTGTTATGAACTACCGAAATGAACTAAAAAACAACTTTTTATCCAGATTTTGTTCTAATCAAACCGTCAGCTCTTTGATTTCATAGGAAGTACGCAGGGGCCTTATAAGTAAAAAATATATATATATATTATTTTTGCATTTATAAATCCAGATTTTTTATGTACAGTCAAATCTGATCATAAGTACCTTTTATAAATGAGACCCAATTATTCTGGCCATTGACCACCCATCAATTTGACTATTTTGTACTGAAAGTGATGCCATAGTGTATTTTAAAGATAACATGCCAAGGAAAACCAGAAAAGCTGGTGAGAGTGTTAAACCCATGGGGGAAGTGCGAATGCCTGGAGTGACAAGTAAGAGCCACTGTCATATTAAACTACAGGCCAGTGATCCTTAAAGGAATGGTTCACCCAAAAATTTAAATTATCTCATTATTCACTTACCCTGATGCCATCCCAGATGTGTAAGACTGTCTTTCTTCAGCAGAACACAAATAAAGATTATTAGAACAAGACAGAGCTCTGTCAGGCCCGTATAATGCAAGTAAATGGGGACCAGCACTCTGATGGTCCAAAAGTTACATTTAGGCAGCATAAAAGTAATCCATGCAAATCCAGTCGATCAATGAATGTCTTCTGAAGCAAATTAATAAGTTTTAATTAAAACGTTATTAACTTTTAAAAAGCAAGACCTAAGAAGTAAGCGCATTGGTGAGTTCACGCGAGAATTCGGAAGTGGTGCTAATTTACAACAGAAGAACGAACATCACGCGAGAGTTTAGGCATTTCAAACGGCATCAGAGCCCTGGACGGAAGAGCCGACTTAAACTTAATTTTTTTTAAACTATAGACTTGTTTCTTACACAAACATATCGATTCGCTTCAGAAGATTTTCATTGATAGACTTTTATGCTGGATTACTTTTAAGTGCTGGCACCCATTTAATTGCATTATACGGGCCTGACAGAGCTCTGTCTTGTTCTAATAATCTTTATTTGTGTTCTGATGAAGATAGACAATCATACACATCTGGAATGGGTACACCATTCCTTTAAAGGTCACTGGCCTGTAGTTTAATATGAAAGTGGCTCTTACTTGTCACTCCAGGCACCGTTCCACTCGCCCTTCCCCCATGGGTTTAACACTCTCAGCAGCTTTTACTGGTTTTCCTTGGCATGTTATCTGTAAAATACACTATGGCATCACTTTCAGTACAAAATAGTCAAACTGATGGGTGGTTGATGGCCAGAATATGCTGCAATAACAAGTTTTGCTTCAGGAACCAGATTTTGGTGACTCAATGTTATACCAAAATGTCATATTATACAATTATTCTTTAATTAAAAATGTACACTTCTTAATACTACCATTTTATGCATAATCCCAAATATATGCAAAAATAATTACATAATATAGGCTGAATAGGAAAATTTACAATTTTGTAAATGTATAAACAACAGCAGCCTGATTTACCAGCCTAACAAATAGAAAACACACACACACACATTGTATTAGGTTGCTGAAAATGTGAAATGCACAACTATTAAAACCGAAATGTATAATTTCTGAGCCACTAGTGCCACCAAATTCACAGTTTTCACACAGAATTTTTTTCTATTTGTTACTTTTGCTGTTGTTATTTGTTAAGCTAACGTAACCCTGTCCATTGTAATATCTGTGCAATTATACTTGCAGTTCATCATTGTGGAGAAAAGTGAGTGAAGAGGAACAACTCAGGTGTCGTTCTTTCTCCAATGATGGGGAATTCTGGTGGGCATTAACTATGATTTCAGATACAACCTATTGACATATTAAGCTTGAAACATATGTTATCAGTGTAATGTAATTGCCTGTCGAATGTCAATGGAGGATTTCACCATAAGCTTTGAAGATACTGATTTTTGCTGCCTCTGCCCTGATTTTCTGGACAGTTCTTCTGAATGCAACTGGACACCCACATGTTACAATGGCAGCTGGGATGCTGGGACCACAGCTCGTGGCTGCATAAATAATAAAGGTAGCTTATCTCAAAATTCTCAGGCCATTATGTTTAAGACCCCATGTAATCAAAAGTAAGGTTTTATGTCTTCTGATGTTAACTGGTTTGTCTGATGTTTATACCAATTATTACATACTAGCAAAAATAGTAGTATAAGATATGCATATGAATTAGGCCTGTTCAACAGAGAGATCTAACTTATTGGATGTGTTGTAGACACTTTCTGGACAAACCCTCAGTTTCAGGTGATGATCAGTGAGGCCTGTGCTACTCTGCAGTGCCATGAAAACATACTGGTGTCCCTAATGCAGAAACATAAGGAGAGACACAGAAGTGCTTGCTTCTAATTATGCATTTGGCTTCAGTGTTTATGTCAGTATTAATGATACTTTAGAGTATTAAAAGGATCTGAGAATCTATTATCTTGGATCTGTTATTTTGGTTTCTACTTACAGTATGTGTGGTGCTTTATTCTTATTTTCCCCCCTACTTTTACAGATACCACCAGAGGCAAGTAAAATATAATTAACCAACATTTAACACATGCTGTGTTATTTTGATGAGCTCAAATGTGTTTGTGTTAATACTTTTTAGCCTTGGTAATAAATCAATTACACATTATCAATATAACAGTTTGATAACTTTAGAGGATTTTATTTCATTTTAATTTAGATGAAAATTGTGAAAATTCTTCTACCGCAAACGTCCTGTGGCAGATAGTGGGACTTTCATCAGTGCAAGGGATGTCATCAAATTCTTCAAGCTTGAACCAAAGTGTAAATCCCAATAGAAAAAAATGAACTTAAAAAGACCTCGTTCTGCGTAGGAGGCGTTAAGGACATGCTTATTAATAATATGCCCTTAACCAAACCCCTTATCTAAACCTAACTGATCAGTAGAGTGTGTAAGCATGATAGGAAGCTAAACAGAAGCAAGTAATTGTCACATATTAGACATCTTGGCTGTGGTCAGGGGATGACTGCCCATAGGGAAAACTGGGACTTTTCCTGGTGGGCCGGCCACAACAGGGAGCGAACGGGCTGCCGTGTTATGCATAAGGGGGCTGCAATATGTAGAAAAAGACAGCGAGGTAGAAGGAAAAGTCGAGTTAAATTGTTACAGCATACAGTTTTACGTGGCATGCGCTGTTTACATGTTTTTGTTTTTAATCTTTGTTAATCATGATAAGGTTTTATTTTATTGGGATGGCATCTCACAAATCCTGGCAAGAAAGAAATCTGTCACATTTCACTGCAAAATCAAAAGAAAATAAATAAGATATTATATTATGCATATAGAGAATCACTCTTCCGTTTCGAACCATTATGGTTTTTTGCAATGCAACATTATTTTCAGGATATTTTACACATTTTACCCTGAAATTTCATTACTACTATCTGCCTCTTCAAATATTTGAATGATGATTCTCATTGCTGTAATGCAGTGTTTTTTATGAATAGGCCTAGGCTTCATCAATTTTACATAAGCCAAATCTAATTTCTTTTATTTCTTTTTTTTGTCAAAAAATTCTGTTAAAGTTATGTTGTAAGTTTCTGGGTGAGTTGTATTTGGGTCTGATTGTCAGTAAAGTTTGTGAGACAAGTTAAGACACATCACATTGCAGTTTTAAATGTCATTTCAGTGCAAAGCATTAAACCCCTCTCAGACTTGACAAAGGTAGATTTGTAAAAAATAAATATGAAAACTTCAAAAATAAATATGTATCAGACATTTTGAGGTAAAATATTTCTTAACTTAATCGTCGTGCAATGGCACCACCTTAACAAGGAGAGCACGCTACGAAACTCTAAACCACGTCAAATAAAGAAGCTATTCATTTCTAAAATCATCATTTCAATGGTAGATTAGATTCACTGATATCATGTGTTGCAATGCTGAAGTCATTTGTTCCATTTCCTTTTCAAGGAAGAACTTCCCCTGTTATGAACTAACGTGATAGTTACTGTTTGCTTACTGAAGGGGGCAGTAGTTTACCAAAATAAGCAGCCATGCTTAGTCATCACAACACAAAATAATATGTCCAGAGTTTGACAACATTCTGCTGGACACCAGATTCTAATGTATATTAAATGAAGTAATTATTGCTAATAAATATTATAAAACAGATAAAATAGTATTATAGTAAATAAATAATAAAGTAACACGTTTAACGGTTTAAAAAAAAAAAAAAAAAAAACATATAAAATCAATGTATTTTTAATGTCTCTTGACTTAGTACATAATCATTCAAAATTTAGTTCCAGTCCTCAAATCTGACTGGACAATCAGATTTTTTGGATAACTGTTATAAATATGCTGGTTTGCTTTTAGACATTGTGTTTTTGAGCTACTGGATTGAAACAATGAATGCTTTGGAGGAGGAAATCCTTTTTTTTTTTTTTTTTTTTTTTTTTTTGGATTTGCCAGTTTAGTGACATCAATAATTTTAAAGATATTAATTTAGAGTTAACTAGTAATCTATGGGCAAAACTGCCCATATGGAGAATGCAAGTGCAACACCTTTATTTATTTACTTAGAGTGCAACAGTCTAGTTCTGGTAGTAACAATCCCATTCTTTTTTTTTTTTCTCCATTGTCGACTTGATTTACAATGATAACTTATAAACTTTTAAAGGCATACCTACCTTGAGCTCGGAGGTTGTTCATTGATATGCTTCACCATCAATGAATGTCTAATGTCTAACCATCAGTCTGTGCTATTTCAACTTCTCTGTTTAAAAATTGTGTTTGATAGTGGAATTCCACTCAGCAACTATACCCATGGTCCAGCAGAGAAATCTTTACCAGTCAGAGAAGCACGGCCGAGATAGCATGTGAAACTAGCACAGGAGTGACCACCCAAATCAACTCTCCATTCACCTTAAACTACTTATATATGTTTACATATCAAAATATTTTGCAATAAACTTGAACTATATTGTTTCTATACTTTAATTTTAAACCTAAAATCAATAGTTTTATATATTCTCATTGCTTTTTATTTAATTAAATAATTTGCAATGCTTCATGGGATTGTACTTCGTGCCCTCATAAAAGATGGTAAGTATAGGCTAGGCCATACAATCTTGTACCTTTGCCTTTTTGTTTGATTTTCAAATAATTTTTTGCCTCATAACAAAGTTTGTAATGTTGTGATTCGCCTTGGAATGGCTTACAACTATTTTATGGAGGATTTTACGAAAATCCTACGCAAAAAACGAATGGGAAAATTACTTTCGGAACCCAGAAGGGTGAAAAAGTCGTTACGCTGTTTTGTATGGTAAAATTTTTCTCAGATAACTCCACCCCTTAAACTGTGATTGATTGCTTTACATGTTAGTCAGGCTGCTCATTTGGATCTTGGCCAGAATAAGCTTCAATACAGTCCGACAGTTTGCCATTTATTCAAAAGTCTAGCTATGCAAGACTGTTCCAATCCATGCATTGGCATCTTACAACAATCACCACTATGTTGACACAACAGATCAGGGCAAAGATCCCCGAGCCACTGCACATGTAGAACATTAACTTGCTTTTTTTGTGTGTGTGTTTTTTCCTTGGGCACTTTAGTAACATCAAATACATTTTCAGTGTCATATACTGTGTATAGTTAATGCAGACATCCTTCTTTAAAGAAGGTGAACAAGGAACAATCTTTTAACACAACATCATGAGTTTCAGTTTAAACCTTTGCTTGACATCACTTTAGAAAGGTCATCCCTCAAATGACTTGGTAGTTTAAGTATCATAATCTCAGTGACCGCTGACCTCTATAAAGGCTGGAACAAAGAGCAAGATGTGAATGGGGGCTTCCAGGTCAGATTCATGAAAAGAAACTTCTAGGATGGACAGTGGTTAGTATGTACAACACTGAGCATTAGAATGTGATTAGTGAGCCCTCAGGGTCTTTTTCCTAGACATCAGCTGTTGTTGATAACCATCCCTGCACCCTGGAGGAGACTGCCAGTTCATGGTGTTTACTGGGATTAAACCCCTTTAAAAGACCAAGAGGAGCCATCTGCATCAGCTCCAATGCAATCCCATGAATGTATTCTGTCAGGATGATGAGTGCTGGGGTCTGAGGTTGATTTGTCAAGGGCTCAGGCCTTGCATCTCTCCTCTTCTTCATCTGAAGCGGCTTCGCCCGTTCAGTTAGCCTGTAATGTTCTGGACCTGCTTTAGGCATGCTTAAATCAATCATGTTTTCTTGTGGAAACAATCCAAGGTATACTTTTTAGCTGGGGCTGTCAATAGTGAGGCATATCCTACTCAGGTAAGATGCTTACCATAAATTTCCCCTGTGAGGAGTAAAATTTGCTTAAGTTGCTTAAAGTTCTAAATCGAGCCTCGACTGCATGAAATGCTTTTTACCATGTTGGCATGCCTCCGAGTCTGGCTGTCGGTGCCAATATTTTCAGAGCTGCACAAGCAGCTTGTTATGACTTGGCACTCTCCCTATTCATTGAGAGCTTAGGTCCTCGATGATGCCACATTCACAGTGTTGGTTCAGGCCGCACTAAGTATCTGGGGCTCTCTGCTTGAACTTCTCTTGACCGTGCTTGACACATTTGAAACTGTTCTTTGGTATATATGCCCGCTATGAAATACGCAAGAGGAGTACAATCTGCCAATAAATTGCAATGGTTCTATTTGGGGTTCAGACACTGTCACTCCTGGGAGGTGTTACCATAGCATCAGCAACTGATGCTGATGGTGCGTTCACGTGCAATGGTAATTATGGTAAATACCAAAAGCCGAAGTGGAAAATGCACATGAACACCCCCTCATGTGGTATTTTCCACGGGGCAACTCGTAGAATATTTTGATGCACGAGTTGCCGAGATGAGATAAGCTTTGACCTTTTCAAAATGGCGGAGAGCAACGCGAGAGTGTTGAATGGTAAGCATTGTACAAAACCAAACCTTTTTTGCTACTGTTAGCTAAGGGTGGAACAGTACATTCGTATTGAATCGAAACGGCGCGGTCCGGTGCACGAATTTACACGGAGAATACACGTTATAAAAATAAATAAAACTCTAAATAGCGATAAATTACGCTCTATTCGCGTTTGGTGTGAACGCAGCATAATGAACAGGCTGCGATGTCAAGATTGCAATTGTGTGTGTGTGTGTGTGTGTGTGTATCTCCATCTTTTTACCACATTACGACAACAAAAGCACTTGAACGCAACACACTGGTAAATACCAGTTCACAAGTGGAAAATATCATATTTACCATAGCACGTGAACGCACCATGAGTCTCGTTCCCTCCAATCAGGAAACCGAAGTTACATGTTTAGTCAAGATGTTAACTACTCCCCAACACTGGTATTTTCCTATACGTTCTAAATCCTCAATTACAATTAATTAATTATATTAATAATAATACAATGTAAAGTAATTCACACATAAGAATGATTCATATTTCTCTATACTTTTAGATTAAAAGTGTATGTTTTTTGTTGTTGTTTTTTTTTTTTTTTTTTGTAGGTTTTTTTAAGATCATAAAAAATATCTTGAAAACCATAAAGCCAAACATAAAAGTGTTAAAATCTTAAAGTCAAAAGTATACAAACCTTTGACTGGTTGTGTATCTTAATGGAACATACTCAAATAGCTTTCTCAATGCAACCATAGAACACAATAGAACAAGTGCATCATAAGTATGTAGCCTTAATTATCAAATGTTCATTTAAGGTGTTATATGAATTACATGTAATAGAGACAACTGATGGTTGGTTAATAAAATTAGTAATAGGTCATTTATAGTCAGAGTAAAAACAATCTTTGCCACGTGGTATTATGTAAAAGGACTATAGCTCAATAACACTCGTACATGACACATTTGTACCCAAAACATGCTTCACTTCCCCTGCATTAGATACTATGGGAAACTCACACTTCCTCTCTCTGGGTTAACAATGCAAGAGGCTAAAAGTTTGATTAAAATCGTTGATTCATTCAGTGGAAATTTAGCACATCTATGAACTAAGCACATTTTGCTGGCAACACTGACCCTAATAGGACAGTGAAAACTGTGTCTCATGGTTCATTAGACATCAAGAAAGGACTGGTGACTGTTGGGAAGCACACTAATACAGGGAACCTATCAAACTCATTCAGAATAAACACTGATCGTATTAAAAACATGTACTGTATACATCCACAATGGCCATTAAAGGAGTAGTTCACCCAAACAATTAAAATACTGTAAAAGAGACAAACTACTCTGCGATACACAAAAACAGAAACCTTGAATCTCTTGAGTCTGCAGACTTTGAGTTACCAACCTCCGAGCATTCCGGGCATGATAGTAAATCAGCGGAGGAATTACTCGATGTGATTACTCGTACGGTGGCCATGCTTCAATTAGACTGGCCATGCCAACAAGAGACCCCAAATGCTCTAAGTTGGAGGACAGATTTCTGTCTGGTGGCCGGGGGAAGGGAATGCCTCATCAGTCCCTTCCCTTCTTTGATGACCTGAATGACGAGCTCTCTCGTTCATGGAGGAAACATTATACTTCCTGTGTCCACGTGCCCTCGACATCGATATATTCAACTATCGTGGGTGCTGAGACATGGGGGTATTTGATGATGCCGCCGGTTTAAGAGACACTTGCGGGTTATCTCTCGCCGGGTTCGGCATCATCGCTAAAAAGACACTCTCTCCCCACAAAGCCATGTAGGACTACCTCCATGCTAGTAGGGAGGGCTTATCAAGCAGCGGGTCAGGCTGGTGATGCTCTGCACACTATGGCCATGTTACAGGCATACCAGGCTGATCTGCTGAAGGACCTGAGTGCAGGTACCACGCTCGACGAAGAAGCTTTCTCTGAGCTTCGTCGAGCCACGGATCTATCTCTCCGTGCGACCAAGCAGACGGCCCGTGCCATTGGTCAGTCTATGTCTGCTTTGGTCAGCACGGAGAGACACCTATGGCTCAACCTATTGGGCATCAAAGATAAGGACAAAGTTTTCCTTTTTGATGTCCCGGTTTCTGGCCTATTCGGGGACGCTATGAATACAGTTATCTCCAGGTTCCAGGAGGTGAAAAGCTATGAGGAAGCATTTGGACAGTTTTTTGGTCCTGCTAGAAGGGAGGCTCAGAAATAAAGCATGGCTAGTTGTGCTACCCCTTGTAAAGACTGGGGACAGGTTCGTCACCCTCAAAAGCCCCCAAAGCAAGACCTCAGGGGAGTAATTTCTAAGAGGAAGAAACCCTGACGGTCTTGCGTCCAGCCTTGTGGGGGTAGCTCCCCTCGGGACGGGGCACGTGTATCATCCACTTTGCCCCTCCCGGTACCCCCACGAAACCTCTCCATTCCCGCCACCTCTGGTGTTTCGGGAGTTAGAGGCTTCCAACGATAAGTTGGGTGTACCGCTGCTTCCTGCCTTAGTCCAGAACGCGGGAAAACTCGACATCCCCTCAACAGGAAGTGTAAAAATGAATACCCATCTCAGAGAACCTGGCAGCGTGGAAACTTCTACCAGGTATTTCTATGTGGGTCCTAAGAACAGTAGAAAAAGGCTACAGAATTAAGTTCAGTCGCTGCCCTCCTTGTTTCAACGGTGTGGTCCCCACTACCGTAAAACCAGAGCAGGCATGTCTACTGTGTAAAGAACTGCAAAATTTCTTGGTCAAAGGGCCCATAGAATGTGTTCCCCTTCCAGAGAAAGAGTCAGGTTATTACAGCAAATACTTCCTGATTCCCAAGAAGGGTGGGGGGTTACGTCCGATCTTAGATCTTCGAGGCTTGAACCGCTCACTCAGGGTGTTCAAGTTCAAGATGCTAACCATCAAGACGGTCGTGTCACAAGTCCAACATTACGATTGGCCTGTCACGATCGATCTCATGGACGCATATTTTCATATAGAAATTCTGCCACAGCACAGGAAGTTCCTGAGGTTCGCTTTCGGGGGCAAACCCTTCCAGTATCGGGTTCTTCCATTCGGCCTAGCCCTATCACCCCGCACATTCACGAAATGCATGGATGCAGCACTGGCTCCTTTGTTACTCCGGGGCATCCGCATTCTGAATTACATAGATGACTGGCTGATACTAGCACAGTATCAAGAACTGGCAGTTCAGCACAGGGATATTGTCTTAGCTCATGTGGTTTCTCTGGGTCTGAGACTCAATGTCAAAAATTGCATTCTCTCTCCCACCCAGGGAATTACCAGTCTGGGAGTTATATGGAATTTGATCACGATGCAGGCACAATTGTCTCCCACTCGAATCATTTCCATTCAGAACACCCTGAGCAAAGTCAGGCTAGGTCAAGGTTGCACTGCTCATCAGTATCAACGAATCCTTGGTCTCATGGCATCTGCGTCCACGGTGATCCCTTTGGGCCTTCTGCACATGAGACCATTTCAGCTTTGGCTAAAAGCCAGGGGATTTCACCCAAGGGCCAGTCTGCTAAGGCAAATAGGGGTTACGTGCCACGCACTTCGTTCCCTTTCTATGTGGTTCAGACCCCAGTTTCTTACCTTGGGTCCCACTCTAGGTGCGTCTTGTTATCGCAGGCTGCTAACGACAGACGCCTCCCTGAGGGGCTGGGGAGCGGTCTTAAGTGGTCGTCCAGCCCAAGGGGAATGGGAGGGTCATCAGCTTGATTGGCACATCAACTGCCTTGAGTTGATGGCGGTATTTCTGGCCCTAAAATACTTCCTCCAGAGGCTGCCATGTCTTTGTGCGGGTGGACAACACAGCGGTAGTCTCTTACACATAAACCATCAAGGAGGTCACTGTTCACGCCAGCTGAATTTTCTGGCACGTTGGATTCTCCTTTGGGCCCAGGGCAAGCTCCTGTCACTCAGGGCAGTTTATACCCCTGGATGCCTGAATGTGGGAGCAGATTTACTGTCCAGACAGAAAATACCGACGGGGGAGTGGAAACTCCACCCCGAGGTAGTGGAACAAATCTGTGGGAGATTTTACAGGGCAGAAGTGGACCTGTTCACCTCTTCTCAGACAGTGCAATGTCCCCTCTACTTCTCTCTGAGTCACCCAGCCCCCTGGGTCTGGACACAATGGTGCATACATGGCCCAGAATGCGTCTGTATGTGTTTCCCCCTGTTTCTCTGGTCCCGGGAGTCTTGGCCAGAGTTCGCCAGCAAGGGTCTTGCCTCTTACTGATAGCGCCGCGCTGGCTGAACAAGTTATGGTTCTCGGAGATAATATCTCTCCTCGACAGCTCGCCTTGGGCGATTCCGGACAGGAAGGACCTTCTTTCTAAGGCACAGGGGACAATACTTCATCCCCGGCCCGAATTGTGAAACCTTTCATGTTTGGCCCCTGAAATGTACCAACTGAGGGACACAGGGTTTTCACCTGAGGTTATCGAGACCATTTAAAATGCTAGGGCTCCCTCTACTTGGAACAGTAAAGACTCAACAAACAGCACAACAAACAGCACAATGTCCCTTCTACTCCTCTCTTATTCACCCAGCGCTTTTTCAGCACAGCATCATAAGTGTAGCTTTTTGAAAGGGAACGTCTCGGGTTTCTTGAGTGTAACCTTATCATTCCCTGATAAAAGCGGAATGAGATGCTGCGCTTCATTGCCGCATTGGGATGCCCCAGGACTGCTCTTCAGACAAAATACCTGACAATGCTCCTGTGACACATCTATTTATAGCCCTGCCCCAGTTGCATCCAATGATTACACCGGCAGAGGCTATAAATTCCAGTCAATGTTCATTGATGTGTTGCACAAATATTCACAGCTGGTCACACCTAAAGTTGTTCCCAAAGCGCTTTTTCAGCGCAGCATCTCATTCCGCTTTTATCAGGGAACAAGGGTTACACTCAAGTAACCCGAGACTTTTTACATCACATGCCACCTGTGCCTCTGATTGGTGGACAGTGACATCAAGACTTTACAGCAGACTACTGCCAGTCAGTTGTTAAAATGTGCATGCGCAAACTCATTCACAATGCAAAAACATAATTTGTTCACTGGTCAACCACACCATATCAATTGTGTTGGTAACATTCACATCTACACAAGCACCATAAATCAAGCAATTCATTCCACGGCTTGGAGAATGAGTAACCAATCAAAAGATCTAGATTATAGAAGGACCCGAGTCATTTCTTGGGGCCTAGTATTTTTAGAGATTTGGGGGTGGCCACTTATGACTTGGGCTAATAAGGGATAACCTAGTGACAGCCCAGAACATCATAAAAATTGCATAGCAATGCGCTAAAAAAAAAAACTCAGAACACCTTAGAAATCATTTAACAACACCCTGACAACCGACCTCAAAATTCTAGCATCAAGGTAGCCATGCCACAGGCAAGCACCACTCTAAATCTACTGTATAATAGTTCACATCAGCCAATAATACACTGACATATGTACACAGTGAGCACACCTTAAAATAACCATGAGAAAAGGCTTTGATCACAGTCCTAATCCAAAAACACTACACCCAGTGTAACCACACCCAATCATGGCCTTATCCCTTATGGCCCAAGCAATAACATTGGCCTAGATCAGCTGTAAAGGGCATTAAAGCCCAAGACTGTCTGCCAGTAAGTCTGAATACACTAAAGCCATTGTTCATTGTAGAAAAATGCTCTAATGCACTACTCCTTTGTACTGCAGCTTCTGGAAATAGCCTGCAAAACAGAAAAGAGAACTGGATGACCCTTCAAATAAAAAATGCTTTGAAATATTACCACATTTATTGCATATTTTTGAGGGTATATAAGGTACAGGAGAGTCTGTGCATTGATCAGTTTAATAATACCTGTCAAAATCATATTTAAAAGATTGGCTCCTTTCCTATTCACAAACTAAAACTTTATTGTGGTAAATACATTTGACTAATTATGCCTATTTATTCCCTGATATTATGTAAAATATATATATATATATATATATATATATATATATATATATATATATATATATATATAGTGGAGGACAAATCTCAGTTGCCTACGCATCTGAGACATCAATCCGCGCATCTTATCACGTGGCTTGCTGAGTGTGTTACCACAGAGATGTAGCGCGTGAGGAGGCTTCACACTATTCTCCACGGCATCCATGCACAAATCACCATGCACCCCACCGAGAGTGAGAACCACACATTATAGCGACCACGAGGAGGTTAGCCCAGTTTGACTCTATTTGACATGGAATTACTTTAGTAAATCTTTGTTAGTCAACACCACTCACCACTGCATCCACAGATGCAAGTTAAGACTTTCTATGCAAAACAGAAGCCCTACATCACCACTGTCCAGAAGCACTGCCGACTTCTCTGGGCTCGGCTTCATTTTAGATGGAAAGTAGAACAGTGAATCTGTGTTTTTTGGTACGAAGAGTCCATATTTCAAAATGTTTTTGAAAAAACAAAGCCGTTTTGTTATCCAGGCCAAAGAGGAAAAGGGCCATCCAAGCTGTCATTAACGTCAGGTCCAAAAGCCAGTGTCTGTCTGGCCAGGGATGTGTCAGTGCCCATGGCATGGGTAACTCACACATCTGTGAGAACACCATGAATGCAGACAGATATGTACACATTTTGGAGCAACATATACTGCCATCCAGCACCATCTTT